>SKCR01049550.1:0-86716 GCA_019454045.1 Zanthoxylum bungeanum | reverse complement strand
TATTTTTCTATACTAATCTAATTAGTACAATAAATCCAAGACATCACTTGGTCTTCAAATCTTGTTCCATGGAGTGTTGTTGAGTTCTTCGTGAAATTTCTCCGTCAAAAGTCCTTCACGGCATCGGCTCCTCTAAGTTACAAATAGGGTTACATAATGGACTTATTACAAAGGAAATGAACTTACAACACTTGAAAGAATATGACCTTATGGTCTTACATTTCCAATGCTAAAAACAAGAGCCGGAAAAATTAACGATCAATGCAATACATTCATCACATGAATCAAAAGTAAACATTCATCACATGAACATTAAAACCATTCATCTCATGAATCTAATTGTGCCTACTCATCACAACATGAATTTTAATAATCTATATGTCTGTATGCATTACATTTTTGCATGTGAGTCCCTATGATGAGTCTCATTTGGAGGCACTACCTTTTTAGTCGAGGAAGTTGCGGGAAACGGTTATCGGAAGGGAATTGACATTTCGTTAAATTTTATCCGTATGTTTAGCTCCAAACTCGTTAGTTGGACCTCCGTTTTAAAGCACATTTGGCCTAAAAAAAACCCAGAACCATTTAACCTTGGCCCAAACCCACTCACCAAACCAACACAACACCTAGCCCACCACACTTGGCCCACACGCCCAAGGCCCTCAAAATACAACCCAATTGAATTAAATATTAATTAAATAATATACCAAACTAAATAAAATATTAAAACATATAACAAATTAAATTAAATATTAATTAAGTCATATACCAAATATAAGAAAAAAACATGAAATATAATCATACCAAATTAAAATCAATCAACAAAATATTATTCATAATTAAAAATATTGTATTCCTAACTTAACAAATATTATGCCTAATCAACACAAATTAAATATACTAACTTCCTAATCAAGCCTAAATTTGTCCCCCCTCAATCTTGTATTTACCTTACTTGAAACCAAATCATATCTCCATTTAATGAGAAGATCTATTCCTTGTCAAGCAATGACTCACCTATTCCCTTTGTCTATAAAAGCAAGCCAAAACCAAAGCCACCCCCCCTCTCTCACACGGCATACACAAAGAAAAGAAACCCTAGCTCCTTCACGTAAAGCACCCCCCTCACGCCATAACTCCACATTCACGGCTCACCTCACAAATCGGCTCTTTCATCACTCACACACTCAGGCCACGCACTTGGCTTCACCTAAACACACACATCACCTTTTGTGACACGCCACTTCACTGCCCACGAAACCCACACACACACGTAGCCCACAAACTAGGCCACTAAAGCGCACACACCACTTGCTTCCCCTAGACGCACACAAGTAGCTCCTCCACCGATCAAAATAGGCCACAAAAATAACGTCCCTTAGCCACGATGATAACCATGCAGCCACTGACGTGAATCACACTAAACACTTGCCCTCTTTCACGCAACACCTCACAAAAACCAACTCAAACACATGCAGCCTTCAACCGACAAACATAGCAGCCATCACGCCTAATAATACTCATCCAGCAAGTCTTTAAACACAGCCCTGAAACCCCTTAAATTACTTCACAAAACTGCTTCCATTTTACACCCAAAACTGCCGCAACTCACTGCACTCTAAACAGCCCCTTAACTTACCGTAAAAAACCATCCCCTGGACCGATTAAAACCCACAAACAGTGAAGAATATACACCCCGAAACAGTCCCAAATCAGTCCCCGAAACAGTCCCAAAAATCGACCCAAAACAGTAGCCTAAAACACCAAAAATAGTGACCAAAATACAGCAGCAAAATACAGCAGCAAAACAGCAGCAAAACGGCAGCAAAACGGAGTCAAAATAGTAGCTTGAGCAGCGAAACAGTGAGGTAAAATGCAAACCAGTAAACCAGAAAAGTTGAGGAGCTTTAACCCTTCCGATCTCCGTGAAACGCAAGTCCGAAAGTCGACGAAAAAGGTTAGACCTGAGGGTATTTTCCACATCCATTTTCAGTTGTATTTTTATTATTTATTGAGTTTCGTTTGCATGATTATTATGGAGTGATGCATGTTGTGGCCTTTGAATAGATAAAAAATGCATGTATTGTGAAATGATGTATGTTGTGGCCCTTGAATAAAATGAAAAATGTGTCGCCTCTCGTGGTATATAGGATGGAAACCCAGACATAAATTTCATAGCCGATTCCGAATGGACGGTAATATGATCTGTACTCGGGATACAACTCCACGTACCACTTGAGTAAACTGCGCATATTTCGTTTTATGTTATTTTGATTTGTTTATTATTCGCTACTTGATTTCCGCATATTATTTGTATATGCATGATGTGATCGAGCGCATGGGCTTAGTAAGTTGGATTAAAGGTCCCCTATTTTGAGGGGTTAAAATCCTTTACCATGATGCTTTACCGCGCCGGTTGATGTATATTCGGTTGAATGTAAGATGTGTTCAATCGGGTATACGAAGTCCGATATTATTGTCTTTATTTTTTATATGCATTATGTGATCGAGCGCATGAGTTTAGCAAGTTGGATTAAAGGTCCCATATTTTGAGGGGTTAAAACCCTTTATCACGATGCTTTTCCGCACCGATCGATGTATATTCGGTTGGATGTGAGATATGTTCAATCAGATATACGAAGTCCGATATTGTTGTCCTTACTTCTTATATGCATTATGTCATTAGCGCATTGGCTTAGTAAGTCGGATTAAAGGTCCTCTATTTTGAGAGGTTAAAATCCTTTACCACGATGCTTCGCCACGCTTCGTATTTTGCTATTTGCCTTTTATGTATGTATTACGTCACATTTTGTGCATCAGGTCTGTTCCCATTCGAACGCGTTATCGAACACTATACGAACACGAACCTTCTGTTTCCCGTTCGAACGCATTTTACAAACGCTACTCGAACGCGCATGCATTTTGTTTCATCAGGTCTGGATCCTTTCGAAAGCGTTCTCGAACTCTATACGAACCCGAACCTTCTGTTTCCCGTTCGAACGCGTTTTACAAACGCTACTCGAACGCGCATGCATTTTGTATCATCAGGTCTGGTCCCGTTCGAACGCGTTATCAAACGCTACACTAACGCGAACCTTCTGTTTACCGTTCGAACGCGTTTACGAACGCTACCCGAATGTGCACACACTGAACTGAGTTTGTCTCATCATATTTCATGCATAATTGCCTCTTGGGTGATCTCTCTTGCATTATGTAGTCAATCATATTATTTGTATTCCTGCATTTATCCATTCGATGTATTCATGAGATAGTACTCAAGCATGATTAAGTTGTTCTTAGTTTTCCATATCATATGATTGAAATATGTTCATGAGATTGCCGTGTGATGTTGTATGTTGTGATGATTAATTCCATGCATGTGAACTTAGAAACATAATTATCATTGGAAATAAGTTGTTTAGGCTTGGCTAAATTATTTCATAAATCCTAATATTACAAGTGGCATAAGTAAGGGACCATTTCGAACCCAACGGTTTGAGGTCTTCCCTTGGGAGAGGTGAGTGCGGCCTTAAATCTCATTTTCCAGGTTCACACCGGGTGGCGACTCCATTATTCCCCGGTTTAGTCCCCGTGGGCTACTCCGTACTCCCAACCGGGCCGCGAGCCCGGAACAGCATGCGTCACCCAGTTTCTGTGTTCCCACAATGTCATATAAATTATTAAAACTAAAATGAGAAGGGTTATGAAAACTTTTCAACCTTAAGCTCTCAATGCCAATTGTAGGAAATGACTTTCCTTAGCGCGGCGGAAGTTGCTTGTGGTGGCACCGGCTCCGGTATTTTCTTTGCCTTCTCCCCTTGTTGTAGTAGTCGAAATCAATCATTTGATGTCCAACTCTTGGATCAACCACTCGATCTTTCAAACTATGACTCAAAACCAACAAACTGAAGTGTAGGATTCACTCAAAAAGATCAAACCTCTAAACTATTTAGAGAATTAAGATGTCACAATGGTGTTTGGCTTTTGGAATTTCAAACACTCTCACAACACTTGTGAATGCTTGAACTCTCTCTATTTTCTCTCAATTGCACTTGTGTGAATGAATGGAAAATGTTAACCTTAAGAAGTGAGAGAAATGGTAGAGATTATATTCTTTCACACAAGCCAACTAACATTGTCATTAAACATCTAATGCTTTCTTTCAATGGAAAACACATAATTGTGGAGGCCATATCAAAACATAAGAAATGATAATCTAAATACAGAGACTTTGTCATTAAGCATCTAATGCTTTCTTTCAATGGCAAACACATAAATGTGGAGGCCATACCAAAGCATACAAATGGATTAGCTAATGACAAAACTATTAGGTGTATACAAGCCATCTAATAGACATAATAAATTGGAGAGCATGGCAAGCCATATGGCTTTGTCTCCAAGGTAAATAAAAATCACTATATCAATAATGATTAAATTACCTTTAATTATGTTGTAATAATTATCTCATAATTATTACTAACTTGATTATCTCATAATCAAAGAATTCTAGAAAATATTAAGTTAAACTAACATAATTTTCATTTGTGACAGTAAATATTATTATTAATCTCATTAATAATATATATAAATATAATGTGAGCATATTATTAGACAATATAATTATATAAGGTTTGCTACAGTTAATCGAGCTAGCACAAGGACCAAATGGACATACGGTTCCGAGCTCCAATAATTCCGAAATATTAATTAAACTCTTTAATTAAATATTATAAATTATTAACTCCGCATTATTCCACTAAAAACTCGAAGTTGAACTCAAGTTACCATAGATGGATAAAACAAACCGAACAACTTCGGTGTCCCTCGATATAATCATTATATTTGGATATAGCCCTTCACGAATATCTCATAAAAATAGCCAGGTCAAAAGTCCGTTAAACCCCTCTAAATATTTTATCTCTTAAGCACCATTGATTCTATAATGAACAATTAATTCATAACAATTATGAATATAAAACTTTCTATTCGCAATAGAGAAGTTGAGCACTCAAATTGTTCAATTCCCGAATCAACTCTTAAAAGAGATACTCTTCTGCTTATCGTAAGAATGAGTGAATTCCATATCTATGTAAAACGTTACCAGCTACACACCAAATCATATCCCCAAAATACGTAGTTATTGGCCGAGAATGCAACACCAACCTCATCATAGTAAATAAAAGGACATAGCCTGTCATGTAGGAGTTCGTAGTACACTCAAGATTAAGATCAAATCCATATATGACCATCTATTATTTAACATGAATTTCTTCGGTTAACGGATATTAAAAGAAATTTGTATTTTCAGTCCTATATGATCTCATCATACAAGGTGCCTCCATTCTCATGTCACTATATGAACGATCTCGAATCAAGGTTGTCATACAAGTATAAAATGAACCGCAGCTATGGATAAACCACAAACAAAATACCCTATTTGTTTGCTCTCTATGGACTATTTAGATTACTAACTTCAGACTTAAAATCCTCTTGTGCATCAAACATACACTAAGTCTAAAGGTACAATAGTAATTAAGGTAAATAAGACAATTGGACAATATGCGATATAAATCAAACAACTTTGATAAAATGAATAATGCATTTATTATTATTACAATAATCAATTTCGTTTACAATACATGAAGTTTTAGGACATAAATCATAACAATCAACCGAGTAGATATTATCCATTTTTGGTACACATTTCATTATAATATGCAATCACTATAAGAAAAATAGCATACAACAACATGCGAAGAGTATTATGGAAGGATTTTTGAAATGCGCTTATGAACATCGTTATTCTTAATGTAGCTAAAAGTAATCCACTTTCAACTGCGTGCAATATGTGTTGTTGAAAATATAAAGAATATGGCTAAATATATTATTGATGGTGGTTTTTCACCTCGAGCAAGTTCAAATACTGAAAAGGGATGGAATTGGGTTTGTTCTTGGCCAATGGAGAACGATAAATAACCAATGGCCTAAAGAGGCTGAAGTCAGATAGATGGTCCCAACCCTACTATACAATGGATTTCTCCCAATGACAGAACCTATTGATGATGAACAAGTTGGGATACAGACCCGAACTAAAGAAGAAGTACTAGATTTGACAGTGTTTGAGTGTTTGTGGAAACCAACCCGAAAGATTCCTTGTTTTACAACCCGACCTGGTTAAAAAGAAGTCATGAAGTTTGACCAAAGTATCATTCACCTCGGTATACCGACCCAAGGAACGGAGCTGGGATCACATAGTCTCTACTTGGGGTCATGTGGCGTATGCCATAGTTGAAAGAGTATGCTACTAGAAGGTTAATGATGATTGTTGGAAAAAAATGGTTCTCATTAGAAGTAGCCTATACCAGCCATAATAGGACGGTGCATTGGTAGAGCAGAGCCATCATAGGTCGCCAGAGGCCTGTGCAGTGACGGTAAAATGAGCAATTCTGATTGGCCGAATCATGGGTAGTTGAGGAGAGATGTTACTACAATGATGGAAATGACATGAGCTGACATCGTGGGTGGTGGAATAGTGAATTTAGAAGCCTATATAAAGGGATTGAAGATTCATATTCAAGGGTTAGCAATTTTCATGTCTCAAAATTTGTAAAAGAGATAAGAGCTAAAAAATTAGTGATAGAGAGAGAAAGCTGGTCGGTTACTTGACCAAGTGAGAGAATTTTAACGGGCATGTTGTAAGAACCGAGGTGTTTACTTATTCTTTGTAGGCTGGACATCCCACTTATTTCTCAGGTCGATCTTGAAATCAAGTAGGTAATAAAATACCCCTTTACTCTCTTAGACGTGGGTTGAAGCCACTCTCCGTTGAACCACGTAAATCTGTATCTTTGTGATTTATTTGTATGCTTGATAAATTTATTTTGGTTCCCTACTAATCAAACAAATTCACTGCTGATGAAGGTTTGTTCGAGGGGTTGATTTCCTAAATTGCCCTTGGAATGAAAAATAGTAGTCAATAATTGGCACCGTCAGTGAGGATACATTACGAAAAAGTAGCAATCATACTAAGAAGACGGCAAGAGACGAAAATTATAGAGCTTTGGAGGCCTCAATAGCGGGGTGGATTGAGAAAATGGAGGAAAACTTACGGATAGAAAGAGAGGCCACTCAAACCTTCATAGAGGCCATGATGGAGAGAATTGAAAAGTTGGAAGAGAAAATGATGGGAGAACAGACACATTTGGGGCCTAGTTGAAGCAAGGAAGATATCACCAGTGGTAAAAGGCTGGTTGCTATAGAAAGTGACCAAATGGCTAGGAAAAGATAACCCCGCAAAGTGAGGTCAGAAGATCGTGAAAGGAAAGAGCCAATGCCAGATACTTGTCGCGAATGAGTCGACAGATGGAAGAGACCAGAACCGAGCCGATATGAGTTCAAGCCTACAAACTCGAGAAAGCTGACTCCGGGACCAAGGCCCCCAATCAGAGTTTCTCATGTAGCAGGGGGCACTACGTATACAATCCTAAATAGACATTTGGCTCAGATAGCTCGGAAGATACAAGATAAGAGTATGTTGACTGAGCCCAATCCTGGGAGATTCCTGATGGACCATAGGAGATTCACGCACAACAATACTATGGGACATGACACTGAGCGTTGCAGAGACCTGTAAGAGCAAATTGAGGACCTAGTGAGGAATGATTACCTCGAAGAAAACATTGACCAAGATGCCATTGGGGTAAGGCACCCCCGATAGTAGAGGTCATCAGGTCGGGTGCCTATTACTTGGAGAAACTGGACGACACCCGACTCAAGATGCCTTAGAATTCCGAGATGTTGAAAATATATTTTCAATATAGTCTCTCTTAGAATGACCATTAAAGAGTTGTGAGATGGAAAATGATGGAGATTGAGAAGGATTTAATGAAAGAAGAAGAGAAAAATAAAAAGCAAATAACCCTTAATTCATTTGTAAGAAAAGAGGATAATGCAAGGTCAAGTGATGAGGAAGATGATAGTGATGAAGACTTGGCACATTTGACAAAGAATTTTCAAGAAATTTCTCAAATCCAAGAAGTCTAAAGGAAAATTTTGGATGGTGAGAAGAAATAGGAAAATTGGATAAGGAAGTACAAGAAGGATAAAATCACTTACTTTAAGTGTGAAAAATAGGGTCACATAGTAGTCGATTGCCTAATGAGGAGATTCAAGGGAAAGTTTAAAAAGAAGGCAATGAAGGCTACTTGGAGTGATAACGACTAGCTCATCCGAAGAAAAAAATGAGGAGGGGACAAGAAACCTTACCTTTATGATAATTGAGGTTAATGATTTCTTCATTGACAATGAAGAAGAAAACGTACATGATTCCTTCGAATATGATGAAATACTTGACACTTTTAATGAATTGCATGAATTATATGATTTATTAATAAATAAACATAAATTACTCAAAAGGAGCATTAATTCATCTTTATTATATTATCATGCATCAATTGTTGAGAAAAATGAAATGTATGAAAAATAAATTATATGCTTAAAAGATGACAACATAAAACTTGGAAAGAACATGTCTAGCATGTCATCTAACTCATCTAGTACATGTGAGTGCAACACCTTGAACGATGAAAATATTACATTAAATAAAAAGGTGGTTGATTTGCACTCAATAGTAACAAAACTCACTTTGAGATAGAAAAATTTTAAATTGTTACTTGGTGTCTGGCCAGTAATAGAATAGTTGTGGTAAATACTAGGAACTTGACAAATGATATTTGGGTTTAGCTTTGAGAATAATATCACGTGATCTAATTCTGCTGAATAAATTTTTTATGCACGAGAAAAAATATACGTACAGAGCATGCGTAGCCAATATTAGAACTTGATCTTAATGAATTTAGTTTAAGTTAGTTAACAAAGATATATAGTAATTGGCTTATTCGAAATATTTCTATATGACCATTGAAAAAGGTTGATACTGTAGCTTTCTAGGTTAATAATCCATAACAATAAAATTGAATGAAAAGTGCAACCGCCATTTGTTTGCGTGCTTAGGTGAAGTTGCAACCCTAAGTTCTTCTCATGCATAAAGTTTCCCAAAAGTTGTTTGTTTACTTTTTATTTAGTCTTTCAGTTAATTAATTAGACAACTCCCTCTCTAATTATTTGTTTAACTTTACTTAAGTAAGTTCAATTTTAGTATTTAATAAGAGAAATAATAAGTGCCCGTGGGTACGATATCTGACTTATTGTCACTATATTATTTGAGCGATACGTGCGCTTGCGTGTGGTAACAAAATCACGATCAAGTTTTTGGTGTTGTTACCGGAGACTTATTTTATTTTTCGTTATTAATATTAGGACGAACACCCTACTTGCTTAACTGAGCACTACATTTTTCACTTTTTATTTGTCTTTGCTTTATCTTTTTCTTTCAGGTAGTTGAACGGGTAGCCATAACGTATCATGGACAACCAACAACCCGAACCATTTGACATGGCACACCTAATTCCCATTTGAGATAGGACGATACCAATAATAGAAGGACTCATATTCTATATCATCTTACATCTTTTTCAAGCCAACACTTGCGATATTAAGACCTGTATCCAAATGATACAGCAATCGGTGTAGCTTGGGGGTGACCCGAATGATGATCACAATGCTCACATACGCAACATCTTGGAAGTATGCGACACCTTTAACTTTAATAGAGCGACAGAAAAGACGGTTCGCCTTCGAGAGTTCCTGTACTCCTTGAAAGATAGAGCCAAATGATGGCCACAGTCACTTTCAGCAGTGTCGATCACTAATTGATATTAATTTTTTTCCGTTCCCGATGCTAGTTTTGTCAATTTTTCCTATATACTATGGCTTTATTATCTAAATCTTATAAGAGTAACAGAATCTTCAAATATTGCTTGCGTACAAGTCACCAATTTGCATGTAACAAAGCTACTTAACAATTGTTATATGAATGAATTACTCCACTATAGAAAATCCCAATCTTGACGGATTTAAGATGAAAAATTATCTCGAATAAAAAATTTGATTAAAAAATTTAGCTGTAATTATGGAAGAAAAAAATCATCTCAATTTTTGAATTTTAACCTAAAAATCTCATATCCTTATCGAGTTAGGAAGCCCGGATCTAGGATTGGAAATATTTTTTTTACCGGATTCAAAAATTGTTTAGGATTCGGGATGGGACAGGAGCCGGCCTATATTCCCTCATGCATGCAATACCTGGCTCGTGTTTCGTGTCCAAGTTCCTTGCTTGTTCTCTTTTCCCAGGCCAATCTTCCATGCAAATCCTATGTAAATCTTTCAATCTTGAACCCGTTGATGCAGTGAAAAATCCCGAGTCTTTGGACGTGATTACACTTAAATATGTATTTTTGTTTTGCTTGTTCTCATTGGATATGAAATATAATATTCTTGAGTATTATACCTTTAACATCTTGATTCTTGATTAAAATAATATAATGAATTCAAAATGACTGTTTATACAAAATATCTTGTCTCTTCTGTTTCAATAAGTACCGGAAAAAAAAATCTTAGCAAGAAAAAAGAAAAAAAGAAAAATCATACAACTTGAAAAGAGATTCAAAATGACCGATTCTTGGCCAGCTTGATTATGTCTTCAAATTGCTTGGGAGTGCATGCAAGCTTTATGGGGCCATCGATCTTTACGTCATACACATCATCATAGGACTCCTTCATAACTGCAATTAATGGAGGAAAAGATACAAATTGAACAGGAACTTGGTATCTTTTCTCTTCTTCGCCTACGTAAAAAGTCACATAACCTCTGCGAATGTGAACAGATTGATCAGCAGCATCCTCAGTACCTACCAAGAGCCGCTGGTAATAAGACTTCTTGAAATGGCTTCCACCAAAGGCTTTCTTGAAAAAAGAAATGATCTTCATTGGATATTGATTACTAGGGTTTTGTTTGAGAGTATTTATTAAAATTGGTTGCAGAAGAAAGATGGTAACTAATAATGAGATACTTATATATATATATATACACATACTAAGCCTTATTACATTAGGATTTTGAATCCACTCGTTGCTTTACTTGTGATATAACTAAAACATACGCGTATGTATACTGCATATGCATGGATACTGCGCGTGCATAGAATCATCCCATCGGTTTCCTCGTTAGGGTTTCGGGATTTCATTTTCGGGTATGGAAAAGAAGCTGGCTTGTGCAGTTTACTCGTGTATCGTTATTTGATCACGGAATGTCCATTTCGGTTTAAGATAGATTTAGATTTGTGTAGTTTAATCACATATCGTTATTTGAGAGATTCAATCCGATTAATTTTCACCACTTTAAAGCTACGTTGAAATTCAGATTTTTGATTTCTGATTTCCTAAAAATCACTTTGATTCTAAATTTTAATCTATTTTCAATATTTTCTGAGGTCGAAGCGGAAAAATCTGATTATTATCTCTTCTGTTTCTATGCAATGGAAAAACCTTAGCAAGAGATCTAATATATAATACCAAGAGTTCGAGTGAGTAATGATGAGTGATGGTGAGAGGTGCCATCAAAATTTTCTTCGCATGCTTGATTATGTCTTGGGCAAATATGCTTCGGTTTTAGAATTGAATAAATTTGATTTTGTCTTTTTAGCTATATAATTTGTATATTTACTCATTTAAAAAAGCTTGACCTGATTATTCGACTCTAAGACTCTTGTAACTGTTAGGGTTTCATCTTCAAGTCTCTTTGCACCGTAGGCGGGCTCACTCCGGTCAGTGGGGATATGAAAGCCCTCCTCACAAGCTTCTCTCACCCTTCCTTTTCCTCCATCACAACACCTGTTAACACCAGTCCCAAACATAGCCTATCACTGTTTTATTATTACATTTTGTAATCTAATAAAACATGTTGTTTGTACCCAAATTATTCAAGTCAAGCTTATTGCAAAGCGGAGACCAATTAACAAAAAATTTGGCCCAAGTCTAAGGAAGTCAAGGATAAGAATTATCCATAAAGTCGGTTATTTCAAAAATCAAACGTATGCTGAATTTCCTCCATCATGCTCCATTTTCCAAGAAAATCGGCAAATTGAGTGACAGAACTCAATCCAACAACAAACTCAAATTCAAAGTCTTAGTTAGCTGTTTAGATCTTTAAGAGAAAAAACATATTAACTTCCCCTTCCCTCCTTTTTCATGCTCCCTAAGGTTGGTTTGCTGTATTCGAAGTCTTGGAAATTCGTTCTTTTTTCTTAGGTAAAGTTGCAACAAAATTTTGGCATCACTAGTTAACTTATTATTTACAGGGAAGATTAATCAGAGATAGATGTGGCTTCTGGATTTTATGTTCTGTTTGGATCAGGTAAATATTTGTACTCAATTTAAGTTGCTAAATATTACAGGGCCTATGTTGGAGGGGTTCTGATGGATTAGCGCTATATGACTGTACAATTTCAATTAATCGTAATCTATATATTATCTGCAGAATTTTTTATCCTTTGCATAAGTAATAAATAGTAATGTCATTATATATGAGATTTTGTAATTGATGTTTTAACTTCATAGTCAAGGTGTGGATTCTATAGAAATTAGAAACTATCATGATGACTACATTGTACTTTCTAAATCCGGAGGAGGTGAAGGGTAAGCCTGGTATGCTTGAGGAGGTGGAGGAGGATGATGCGGAGGCACTGGGATATTCCCCTGAGGTGCTGCAAAGGCTGGAGGAATATCATCGTTAGGAGGGTGATGCACCAGGATACTATCTCTGAGAACTGAGGTACGCGAGTCATCTACCTCAACGAGTATAGGGTTCCCGACATAAGAATTAACATCCTCATTAATTGGAGGTTCCCTAGAAGGTTGGTCAACATCTGCTATCCTATGCAAATGGACTCGACCTGCGCCCCGGACTCTGGAACGTGGAGGCATCTGAAAACACATGAAGTATATCAGTTGCTAATAAACATAGAATAACCAATCAAGTAAATGAAAAGTCTACATAATCTATGAACTTAGGGCTCTGATACCATAAAATATCACACCCGTCCCCTTAGATAGGGTAGGGGTGACACGGAGACGTGAAACTGACAGAGTTTCCCCTGTAAAATAGGCTAAATCCCTGAATACAAGTTAAAATCTAATTTGAACAATATCATATATATATATATATATATATATAGACACACACACATCAATGTATCAAATAAAGGCTCTGTGCCTATAACAAAATAATAATCCACACAAGGAAGACATATCTAAAACCTTCATCCCAAAAACATAACAAAAAACACTCTACTGTTGGTACAACCTTTCTCTATTGGCAGAAAATGATGAGGAAATAGCAAAGGACAAAAGGAAGGTTTTACTAATCTTCTTAACCTGTAAAATTAAAGAAAAGAGTAAGTTCAAGCTTAATACAATGGATCACAGCTTAGTGTTGTGGATAAACAAGTAACAAGGCGGATTGAATAAGTCTTTCATACTATAATACATACATAAATTTATAAAATGATGTATAAAATATTTTCTTGAAATCATAAATCTCATTTCTCATAATGTCATTCTGCACAACAATACTTGTATAAAAAAAATTATTCATTCATCTACATACACACTCGTGACAATACGGCAAAACTGGCAACATGGGGCATCCTCACGGCAATAACTGGCATCCAGAGCAAAATTGGAAACATGAGACCTCGTCTCACGGTAAATCATCTGGCACGTATATGTACACGGAATGCATCCTAATGTAAAAATCATTTCTAAAATACATGCTCGCGTATCTCAAATACCATGCAAATTTTCTTATATATCACAAACTCACGATTTCAACATAATCAATATTCGATCCATTCTTTTATAGCAAAATATAAACATTTTTAAAAATTAAATCATTTAATGCATTACCTTGAAAATTCATTTAAGAAAACATACTTAGCTATATATTTTGAAAAACATCAATGTTACAAGCTTATCCACGCACCTGGTGAGCTGACTATAGAGAAAAGAAACTATGCAGCAAGATCGTCCCTGCCAACGATATCATGATCACCTAAAGAGACAAAAGAATTTATGATAAGGAACATAATCCTAACTAGAGTAGATGAAAGAATATGAAAGAAACGTGACTTAGTCGCTCTCGTAATCCTGATGAAATTTCGGCAGAGTTTCGTCTATAATACAGATTTCCCTTATACAATTCACACTAATCAAACTTACATTCATATTCGATTCGCAACATACACATATCCACAAACTATTTCAATATCAATAGCCCAAAGCTCGGTCCTACAATAACTTGCCTTACACATTCTTACTCTATTATATTCTTCAATTAAATCTGTCATTCACTTCCAACCACAAGACAATCATTTAAATAGTCTAAGCAAGTAAAATAATCACACTTTAAAGCTATTTATATTCTGAAACACATAACGTTTATTAATATGAAAATCGAGATTCGGAGGTCCGTTACTACTCAGAAGGGTTGGGACAGAATGGAGGGAGACTTGGGACATCGGCGGCAAGATTTTGTTCGGCACGTGGCTCCCACACGTCGCTCTCTCGGGCCTCAAATGGGTCTCACGCGCCGTTCAGAATTCGTATTTTTTGGTGGCCGAGCATTCATCTCCTTCTCCCGGTTCCAATGCCGCTGACGGTTCGTCAATCGAAGTTATTGATCAACGAAAAATCAAGAAAACCATAAAAAGTTTATTGCTGAAAAATCTATGAAAATCGATCGTTTCTCGCGATAACACTACCGTAAAAAATGTTCCTCTCGTCGAGTTCTATATTTCTCCCGAAATACCCGATCGAGATCAACTTCGGATCAGGACCAAAACTCTCTCTTTTATCTTTTTTTCCTATCTCTCTCACCTTCCGCTTCTCATGAAAATGGCCACTGGAAAAGTGAAAATGTGATGTAAAAATTTTATATACTAACATGGAAAATATCATTTGCCTCCCTCGACTCATCCATTTTATCATTTTTAATCTAACTTTTACAAACCTAACAATTAAGCCTTTAAATTTCCAACACACCATAATTAATGAATTAAAACATGAAGAAAAATAATTTGGAGTGTTACAACTCTCTCCTCCTTAAAAGAATTTCGTCCTCGAAATTCACATACATGAGGGTGGAAACAAGTAAGGATATTTGTTCTTCATGTCTTCTTCACGCTCCTGAGTAGTTTCTGCTTTCTAATGTTTACCCCATAATATGTTCACCAACGAAATTGTCTTGTTCCTCAGTTGTCTCAACTCTCTAGCCAGAATTCCCACAGGTTATTTTCCATATGTCAAGTCTTCTCTCAACTAAATTGGTTGTTCCTGCAAAACGTGAGATGGATCTGATCTATACCTCCTTAACATGGACACGTGGAAAACATCGTGAATATTTGACAACTCTAATGGCAATGCAAGTCTATAAGCAACTGATCCAATTCGCTCCACGATCCCATATGACTCAATAAACCGATGACTCAACTTCCCTTTTGATTTCTGATTTCTTAAAAATAACTTGATTCTAATTTATAATCTATATTCAAATTTTCAATATTTTTTTAGATGATGAGTGATGGTGAGAGGTTTCATCTTAATTTTCTTCACAAACTTGATTATGTCTTGGGAAAATATGCTTAGGTTTTAGAATTGGAAAAAAAAAATGATTTTGTCTTTTTAGCTACATAATTTGTAAATTAATTCATTTAAAAAAGCTTGATCTGATTATTTCAAAAAAAAAGACTCTTGGAACTGCTAGGGTTTTATCTTTAAGTCTATTTGCACCGTAGGCGGGCGCACTCCGATCGTTGGGGATATGAAAGCCAAGCTTCTCTCACCTAATAGGTAATCACCCTTCATTACATTTTGTTATAGCATGTCATGATTTTATTATTACATTTTGTAATTCAAAATATCTTATTTTCACCCAAATTATTCAAGTCAACCTCATGGCAACGTCCAGTCAGATTAACAATAAATTCAGCCCGAGCCAAAAAAAAGTCAAGGATAAGAATTATCACAAATTCGGTTAATTCAAAAATCAAACGTGACCAACGAGCGGTTGGTTGAGTGGTAGCTGGCTCAATCCTAGGAGGCTCGACTGGGTATGTTCCCCAGTTCGAGTCCCGCTAGAGTCATCATCGTTGGGAGGACCATACCGTACAGCTCTCGGTCCGAATCCGGATTAGTTAGGCCCAATGTGGCACTGGATACCGGATGGGGAACCAAAAAAATCAAACGTGTGCTGAATTTCCTCCATCATGCTTCATTTTCCTCCATCACAACATCTGATAACATCAGTCCCAAACATAGCCTGTCATGGCTTTATCATTACATTTTGTAATCCAAAATATATTGTTTGTACCCAAATTATTCAAGTCAAGTCCATTATAATGCCTAGTCTAATTAATAATAATTTTGGGAAAGATATTGTGACATCTCAGAATGCGGAGGTTGCACCTACAACATTAAGGCAAGAAGGGAACATTCGATACTTGTTGGAGCAAATTGAGAGGAATTCACTCCTCTGAAAATTCACAAATAGGAGAACCAAGCGCCACATGACCTGATACCGGGGTAACACATGATGCAGCCTCAAATGCGAAAATAAATGCTAATAATCTGTTTCATTTTGTAGAGATTCTAACAAAAAAGATGGAAACGAGCCAAAACAGAATCCTATAAGTTCTCGAAAGGGTTGAACAAGAGGTTCTGGCCAAACCTCCAATCCTAAAGTGCGAGGAATGAAGGCCATGAAGTGACTTTAAGGCCAATCCAGCTAGAAGAACTTGAGGGGCATTCCATCAGGGATCTTATAAAGAAAATGACACAGTGGGACCTACAATTCATGCCATTCTTATTGTTTCTCCCCCAAAGTATGAACGGTAACCCCCTGAGAGGAAGAAAGAAGTTGGAGATTTTATTCCTGCTACCAATGGACACTAATTCGACGATGGCAGGCCTATGGCTCCTCAACAATTATTTGGGTCCATGAATATGAATAATCAGCCTGCAAATTATGGAGAGGGAACATATGTTGGAATGGTCTCATGGGGCAATCCTCCAATTTTCAACTGCAGAAATCCACCACCAATACATATTCCTCAACATAAGGATGGAAAAATAATAAGAGAGGTTATGCAGGAACTCTATGGACCAGGACTGAGGCAAATTGGCCGTCTCAAATTTCATAAGCCATATGTTGACATTGTGGATAAAGAAAAATCATATCCCAGATGATATAGGATTCTCGATTTTTCTTTATTTTCTAAAAAACACGTTCAATCCTCCTTAGAGCATATTTCTAGGTTCACCATCTAGCGATGAGAAAATAGCAAAATATGATAATTTCCCTAATTTTAAGTTAAGTCTTTTTCATAATTCTTTGACAGTAACTGCTTTTACCTAATATGCAACTCTTCCCAGTAATTCAATATTTACCTGACAGGAAATGGAGAGACGGTTTCACACCCAACACTTCAGGGTCGAATCAGAGGTGTGTATAGCAGAGTTGTCTCAATTGACACTGAGAAATAGCGAGATGACATATCATTTTATTACACATTTCAAGAAAATGAGGAATATTTGTAAGATTTATTTGCCAGAAATTAAGTTCGTGAACATGGCACAAAGAGGCTTGGATATATAGTTAAGAAAGAAACTCTAGGGAATGGAATTCATTGATTTTTATGAGTTAACCGTTAAGGTGGCTGAATATGAAGTATTACTATGAAAGGAAAGTCATTGGAGGAAATCAGCCATGGGAACTTACTGTCAAGAAATTGACGCTCATGAAATAACTGTGACAGATCTTAATAGTTCGGGATCATATGTTTGCTCTCTCCTGATTAAGAAAACAGCAGAGGCATGGCAGAAGAAAACAATAAATTTTGATACTTCCTCATTGTTTTCCTTTATTATTACCAAGACTAGGGAGATTTTTTATTTCCTCCAGGAAAAAATTCCTAAATTTTCCTCATGATCATAAAATACCTTCCAAAGAATAACGCAAAAGACGAGAACACTGTATGTTCACAATTAATATAATCATTCAACTAATTTCTATTAGGGTTTTAAAAATATTATGCATGAAAAAATCAACAAATGAATTAAGTCACGTTAAAGCTTAAGAAAATGTTGGATTAATTCGAGGAAATCCACAGCCTCCAATACTCATTGATTGCAACTGTTTTGATACCTTCCTCATTAATATGAAAGACTTAAATACAACTGGAAATAACAATACAACTGGAAATAACAACTGACCCAATTATACGGACTCAACCCACGACGCTGATATTTAGCTAACAACCCAACCTGAAGACCTATTCTTAAGCCAAAATACTTGATTGTGAATCAACGGATTAAGAACAAGTCTTAACCTGATGCCCACATTTAATTATTGGACCCCAATAATTAAATTAATCAAACTCAACTGAACTCTGACTTAACCAAATTAAATAATAAGCAATCAACAAATTAAATAATAAGCATTAGACAATGGGCCCCATGTGTACATGACATCCCCCCCCCCCCCCCCATTAAATGACCTTGTCCACAAAGTCTGGAAATTCGTTGACTAAGGTAGAATATTCTACCCAAGATGCTTCATCGTCACCGAGCCCTTTCCATTTCACCAGTACCTCGGTCACCGCATAATTTTTTTTTCTTCTTCAACCTCCTGTGCAATATTTCTTCTGGTTCTGGTCGAATAAATCCATCCTTGTCTGGTGGTGGAAGAGTAACAACCAGCTGGTGCCTTTCTCCCAACTTTTTCTTTAAGCAAGATACGTGAAACACCAGATGTATTTTTGCCTCAGGATGGAGCTCAAGCCGATAAGCAACAGTGCCGATCTTCTCCAGCACTCTATATGGACCATAGAATCTTGGAGATAATTTCAAATTCCTTCTTTGCACCACTGATTGTTGTTTGTACGGTTGTAAACGAAGGTAAACCAAATCGCCAACATTGAAGCTTCCCCCAGTCCTCTTAATATCTGCAAATTTTTTCATTCTATCTTGTGCCAACTACAGATTTGCACGAAGGATGCGGATGATTTCATCTTTGGTCTTCAAGGTATTTTCTGAAAGTACCTACAAGCAATAGCGACAAGAAATCTCTATACCCAATAGGGGGGTGAATTGGGTTATCGCTATAAATGCGGAATTAATAAATCTTTGCCTATTTTTAGCTTTTATTACCAAATAGGCTCTTAAGTGAATTTTTCTCTATTATAAATAATAACCTATATACAAGTTTTCTATTCAATAATTTAAATGTAAATAAACTTGTAAATAAGTAAAAGTTAAGGGAAAGAGAAATACGACACCGAGATTTATAGTGGTTCGGCCAAACGTGCCTACGTCCACTCCCCCAATGGTGATGCTTGCTAATTCATCATCACTATCATCTTCTTCACTTGAACTTGAATCAACTCTCTTTCTTGCTTTTAGGGCCACAGACTTTCTTGTTCTTTTCTCATCTTCCTCCTTTTTATCCATCTTGATCTCCATTTCATACTCAAGCAATTTGCCGACCAAATCATCCATCTTCAATGTGTTTATGTCGTTTGCTTCTCTAATGGAGGAGGTGTAACTTCTAAATTCTTTCGGGAGTGATCTCAAGATTTTCTTCACTTGATCCGATGTCCTAATGACTTTTCCCAAGGCTCCCAAATGATTGATGATGACCATAAACCTCGAAATCATGTGATCAATTTCTTCCCCGGATTCCATCTTGAAATTATCTGATTCGCACATGAACCGGTTGATCTTCGATTCCTTCACTTGACTTGTGCCCTCATTGACCATTTCCAAAGACTTCCATAAATCATATGCGTTTCCACATTCCGGAAGCTTGCATACTTGATCCCGATCAATGGTACATAGGAGTTGGTTGAGTGCCTTAGCATTTTGTGAGGCTATTTTTACATCCTCACTATCTCATTCTAAGCTCGGTTTTGGAATATCATCCCCATTACTATCCTTCTTCGTTGGCCCTTTTGCACCTCGTGTGATAACCAAATAGGATTGCGGATCAACGGTAAGGAGATAATTCAACATTCTCATCTTCCAATAATTGTAGTCCGTTCCGGTGTAAAACGGAGGTCTAGTCGTTGAAAATCCATCTGCAAGATTTGACGAGTTGCTAGTAGATGCCATGATCTAATCTCGGACGGTTAAGTCTTGTAGAGAAAACCTCGCTCTGATACCAACTGAAAGTACCTACAAGCAATAGCGACAAGAAATCTCTATACCCAAGAGGGGGGTGAATTGGGTTATCGCTATAAATGCGGAATTAATAAATCTTTGCCGATTTTTAGCTCTTATTACCAAATAGGCTCTTAAGTGAATTTTTATCTATTATAAATAATAACCTATATGCAAGTTTTCTATTTAATAATTTAAATGTAAATAAACTTGCAAATAAGTAAAAGTTAAGGGAAAGAGAAATACGACACCGAGATTTATGGTGGTTCGGCCAAACGTGCCTACGTCCACTCCCCCAAGTCTCGCTTGAAGATTTCCACTAGAATCGAGTTTCCGTGGTTCACTCGCAACCAAGAGTTTTCCGCAAAGGCACACTCCGAACCTTTTACAACATTAAGTTTTGTTCGTAGGTGCACTCACAACCTTTACTACTTACCCAACCAAATGGGATTTCACAAATCACAGGTGTTTTGTTAAGAAAGAATCAAAACACACTTGGGCACTCACAAATAATAAGAAGATTGCGTGAGTTGCAAACCCAAGTGATCTAAGCTCACTAAATGTAATGAAGATGTGTGTGAGCTTGTATGAGTGTTTAAGTGTATGAAGGTTTAAGACACTCTTGTATTTGCCTTAGAGAATGTATGAAGATTGTGTATTAAGTCTCTAACCTAAGGCAAATGAGTTGGGGTCCTATTTATAATAAAATGCAAAGCTTTCCCCAACTTACAGCGAGACCGGTATGGAAACCGGTATGGGACCGGTATGCCGGTCTAGGGTTCCAACGGCTACTAACGGCTATATTACCGTTGCACAAGTAACCGTTAGACCGGTACGGAAACCGGTATGAGGACCGGTATTGTTCGTGCCGGTTCCAGTAGGTTGCACAATGAAGAGCTTGACCGGTATGGTCACCGGTATGGAGATCGGTTTATGTCGTACCGGTTCCAGTAAGGGAACTAGCCGTTGGGAAGACCGGTATGGTTACCGGTAAGGTCCATGTCGGTTCCAGTGAGCATGCGTAATAGAGCATCTCACCGGTATGGAGACCGGTAAGGGACCGGTATGCCGGTCTCAGACCAAAATGCACAGTAATGAAGGTTTTAAAGCATTTTGTCATGATCCTAATGCATCTAAGTGAATATGCATGATCCCTATGAGCTTAGGCACTTGAATATTACAATTCACATTACAAATTTAAATCCTAAGCTAAGACTTCGCAATATATCTTCGTTTTGCTGCAAGTCTTCACATTCCCGCTCTTCACCCCATAGGCTTCGACACTTTTTGTATTGCTTCGTGTTCGTACGTCGAAGACTTCTTTCATGTTGACGTCATCAAAATCCATTTATGCGACCAAGTCGCCAACATTTTCTACTTTTTGGAGTTGTGTGGTCCCTGGCGTATAAGGAATTAATTTTAGGGGTGGGTAGCCATAGACAGATTCAAAAGGGGATAACTTGGTAGAGGCATGAATGTTGGTGTTGTACCACCACTCAGCCAACAAAAGCCATTTAGCCCATCCCTTTGGCTTGTCCCCTGAGAAACACCTAAGATATTGCTCAACCATCTTGTTGACAATCTCTGTCTGGCCATCCGTTTGAGGATGGTAAGCTGATGAAAATTTCAAAGTGGTTCCCTGCAGCTTAAAGAGCTCCTTCCAAAATGTACTCGTAAAATTAGGATCTCTATTAGTAACAATAGAATTAGGCAGCCCACGTAATTTAAAAATATTGGCTATGAACACCTGAGCAATCTTTGAGGCAGTATACGGGTGAGAAATAGGAATAAAGTGAGCATACTTAGATTGCCGATCCACTACCACCATAATAACATTGTAGCTTTCAGAGTTTGGTAACCCTTCAATAAAATCAAGTGCAATATCATTCCATACCTTAGTAGGAATTGGCAATGGTTGCAGCAATCCAGCCGGGTGGATATTCTCGGACTTGTTTTTCTGACATATATCACATTCCTTGATAAATCTTCTGACCTCCTACCTCATTCCTTCCCAATAAATTTAGACTTAGCTCTATGTAGAGTTTTGTGAAATCCTGAGTGTCCTCCTTGTGGGATACTGTGCAGCAAGTAAAGAATTTGTTCTCTCAACTCCTTTGAGGCTAGAATATACAATTTGCCTTTGTAAAATAATAATCCATCCCTTTGTGTATAATTTTGGGATGCAAGACATCTTTGTTCCAAATTTTTAATAATCGGCTGCAATTTAGGATCTATAGCATAATTGGTTCTGAGTTGTTATAGCCAAGTGTTAGCTGGTGCAGTAATAACAGATAACTTCCCTTCCTTCTGATCTTCCATTTTTCTGGACAACGCATCAGCAACCTTGTTTTCCTTTCCTTGTTTGTATTCTACCACAAACTCATATCCCAAAAGTTTGGTAATCCATTTTTACTGAAGAGGAGTACCCATCTTTTGTTCCAGCAAGTACTTGAGACTTTGCTAGTCCGTTTGTATCTTGAAGTTGTGTCCTAAAAGATAAGACCTTCATTTCTTCACTACTAAGACCAATGCCATCAACTCCTTCTCGTAGGTAGATAGTTGCAAGGCTTTTCCATGAATTGTTTGACTCATGTATGCTAAGGGCCTGCCCTGTTGCATTAATACAGATCTAACACCAATACCAGAAGCATCACATTGAATAGTAAAAGGAATAGAAAAATCTGGTAAAGCTAAGATATGAGGGCTAGTTACAACATGTTTAAGATCTTGAAAGGCTCTTTTTGCGGATTCGGTCCATTGGAATGAATTCTTTTTTAAAAGGGCTGTTAAGGGGGCTTTTATAAGTCTATATCCTTTGATAAATTTTCTGTAATATCCAGTTAAACCTAGGAAGCCTCTAAGGGATTTAAGGCCGGTAGGAAAGGGCCAGTTAAGCATTGCTTCAATTTTGGTAGGATCAGCTTGTACCCCATCTTTTGAGATTAGATGACCAAAATACTCAATTTCAGAACATCCAAAACAACACTAAGATTTTTTTACTATAGACAAGAATGTCATCATAAAAAACCAATATAAACTTTCGTAAATAAGGTTTAAAGATGTCATTCATAAGACTTTGGAAGGTTTCCGGGGCATTGGTAAGCCCGAATGGAATTACCAAGAATTCATAATGGCCTTCATAGGTACGGAAAGCTGTTTTAGGTATATCCTTTGGGTGGACCCTAATTTGGTGATATCCCGACCTCAAATCTAGCTTATGAAAGATAATTGATCCATGAAGTTCATCAAGAAGTTCGTCAACTATAGGTATAGGGAATTTAACCTTAATGGTTTCTTTGTTAAAGGCTCTATAGTCAACACAAAGCCTCCAACTTCCATCATGTTTTCTTACTAATACGACCGGGGATGAGAATGGACTTTGGCTAGGTCGAACAATACCGGATTATAACATTTCATGAACTATTTTTTCAATTTCAGATTTTTGAAAGTAAGGGTATCTATAAGGCCCTACACAAACTGATTTTGCACCTGCCTGTAATACAATATGGTGGTCATGATTTCGAATGGGGGGCAATCCTTTGGGTTCTGAAAAAACTTCTGGATATAGGTTAAGAAGGTCCTATATTAGTGGCTCAGCAGAAGTTTCAATGGACAGCAAACTGGAATTTTCAAAATCAATAAGCTAAATAACTAGTCTTCTTTTATTTTGCCTAGAAACTTTATCAAATTTTTCTCCTTCTACTAATGAGATACCAGTTGGTGACATACCTTGTAGTTTTCGAGGTTTTTCCCAAACTGAGAACTCCATTTGAAGTCTTGAGAAATCCTAAAGGATAGGGCCCAAGGTTCGAAGCCATTGAACACCCAAAACAATATCACATCCTCCTAGGGTTAAAATGTAAAAATCAATGGTGTAGAGATTACCCTGCATATGTAGAGGTACTGCTGCACAACTCCCCTCACTACGAACTGCTTGCCCATTAGCCACCTTAACAGAGAGCCCTTCTGTTGGATTAGATGGTAAGTGAGCCCTTTGAATAACAGATTGGTCCATGAAATTGTGTGTACTTCCCGTATCAACCAAGATTACTACTACCCTTCCACAAATGTGCCCCAATAATCTCATTGTTTTTGGGTTTGGTGACCCAAACAATGCATGGATGGATATTCCGGGTTCCATATCCACTATAGGCGTTTCCTTCTTAGACTTGCTCGTACGCCCTTCTGCAACTTCAGATTTCGGCACCTCATCATCACTTGATTCATCACACCCAATGATAAACAGTCGGGCTGATTTGCACTTATGCCCCGGGGCCCATTTGTCATCACAATTATAACAAAGTCCCTTATCCCGTCGCTCCTTCATTTGGCTAGGTGATAATCTTTGGACCGGAACAATGACCTTTTTTTCAGGTGGGCTCGGAGGCCCAATAGCCAAACGTGTAGGAACAGACCCTAGCTTTGCAGTTCTTCTAAGAACAGCCACATTCTCTTCTTGCATTTTTGCTAAACCAAAAGTAATATGTAAATTTGAAGGATTAAGCATACGTACCATAAACCGAATATCTTCCCGCAACCCACATAGGAAACAACTGAGTTTGTAAGACTCAGCCAATCCTCTAAGTTGGTTTGAAAGAGCCTCAAATTGGCTCTTATAATCTTCCACTGTTGAATTTTGCCTTAGCCGAATAAGAGCTTCTATAGGATCTTCATAAGGTGATGATCCAAACTGTAGGCATTGCATTTTCGCATGTGAAACCCGATGATGAGCCTCATTTGGAGGCACTACCTTTTGAGTCATGAAAGCCGCGGGAAACGGATATCGGAAGGGGAAATTCAGGATGAACAAGCTCACTGTCTTCGTTGGTGCTGCGTTCGTTACTTCGTTCGAACCTCGTGCAGATTGCGGACGTTCGTGCCGCGTGCGATGAGGCGTTCGAACGGAGCCGGTAATTCTGTTTTTGCTGCTAGCCTCACACCCCAGCCCATTTAGCTCCCCAAAGCCCATAAAACACATCCCAAATTAAATAAATAAATATTAAACATTAAATAAAATATTAAAATCATTTACCAATTAAATAAAATCATGCCTAATATAAATGAATCAAATATATTATAACTAAAACTAAAAATAAGATTTGCCTAATTAAAATCAATCTTAACCAATTAAAGCCAATCACATATTTGACTTCCTAATTCAATAAGATATACACCAATTTAAATTAGTTGACTTCCTAAATAAAATATTTTGTCCCCCCCTCAATCCTTTGATTTCCTTGTTTAAAACTAAATCATATCCTAATTAATGCACAAAATCCCTTCCCTTGTCAACCCTAACCCTTCTTTATATAAACAACCCCTAACCAAAGCCTCCTCCTCCGGCTTGACACATATAATTCACACCCAAGCTCTCTCGAAATCTCTCTAGACTCTCTCTACACACCCAAGACTAAACAAAAGAGAAACACTTCACACATACACAAGAAAGAAAACAAGAAACCACCACAAGTCACCACCTTCCATAGTCGAATCCACAGCACCTACAACACCCTCCATAGCCGAATCTAAAGCACCAAACTCACCCTAGCCGAATCCTGAAACACGCCTAAACAACCTCCTAGATTACCTTAAAACTAGCCCAAATCCTTAAAAAACAGTAACATAAAAACTGCATAGATAATCCAAAAATAATCACATATAATTGCACTAAGAACCCACACAAACTTGGAATAGTTTATTGGAAACGTTAAAACAGGTGGCCCGTGCAGTGAGCAGCAAGACAGAAGCCGAATAGGAGCAGAACGGAGTTCGAACCGTAAGCAAAACAGCGAAGCAGTGAGCTAGGACGTTGAACCAGTGGACCAGAAAGTTGCGGAGCTTTACCCCCTTTCGATTTCCGTGGAACGCGAGTCCGAGAGACGGCTTAAAAGGTTAGACCTGAGGGTATCTTTCACACTTATTCTCATTTTATTTTCTGGTCATTTATTTTGATTATATTTTCTGTATTTGTGGTATCCGTTGTGTGTAATGTATGTTGTGGGTATTGGATGAATGAGAGATGTGTCAACTCTCGCGGTATATCGGATGGAAACCCGGACATAAATTTCATAGCCGATTCCGAATGGACGGTAATATGATCTGTACTCGGGCCACAACTCCACGTACCGCTTGGGTAAACGGCACCATCTTTCTTTTGTTGTGTTGCTTTTGTTTATTTAGTTTTCTTTACTTGAATTCAATATGTTGTTTAGTTATGCATGATTCAACCAAGCGCATGGGCTTAGTGAGTTAGTCCAAAGGTCCTCCATTTGGGAGACAAAGAGCCGAAAAGGCCACCTTTGTGACACTACTTCTTCGCCGCGCCGGTTGATGTGTGTTCGGTTGGATGCGAGATACGTTCAATCGGGCATACTTAGTTTGACATTATATTTTTATCTTTTATGTATGGTTCAATCAAGCGCATGGGCTTAGTAAGTGGAATGAAAGATCCCTTATGGGGAGGGGTTAAAACCCGTTACCACGATGCTTTGCCGCGCCGGTTGATGTGTGTTCAGATTGGATGTAAGATGTGTTCAATCGGGCATACTTGGTTGATATGATTGGTTCTATTCTTGTATGTGTGATGTGATGCGCATGGGCTTAGTATGTTGGTCTAAAGGTCCTCTCTTTGAGAGATCAAGAGCCCCAAAAGGTCACCTTTACGGCAGTACTCTTCGCCGCGCCCTTTTATTTTGTGTTCATGTATTGCGTCCCATTTCATGCATCAGGTCTGTTCCCGTTCGAACGCGTTTACGAACGCAACTCGAACGCGCATGTGTTTTTGCCTTATCATGTGTCAGGTCTCATTTCCGTTCGAACGCGTTAACAAACGCCATACGAACGTGAGCATTCTGTCTCATTTCCGTTCGAACGCGTTAACAAACGCCATACGAACGTGAGCATTCTGTCTCATTTCCGTTCGAACGCGTTAACAAACGCCATACGAACGTGAACCTTCTGTTTTCCGTTCGAACGCGTTTACGAACGCTACACGAACGCGCACCCACTGTCTTAGTTTCATAATGCATAGGTCTTGTTCGTCGACGCGTCTCGACGCTACACGAACGCGAACCTTCTGTTTACCGTTCGAACGCGTTTACGAACGCTACACGAACGCGCACCACTGAATCGAGTCATCTTCATTAGGTTTCATGCATAGTTTTCCTAGTAGTTATCTCCACATGTATAAATATAAATATGTTAATGTATTACATTCATATGCTTGTGTCATGATAACATTTGAGTATTATTTCTTGCGGTATATCGGATGGAAACCCAGACGTAAATTCCGTAGCCGATTCCGAATGGACGGTAGTGCGGTCTGTACTTGGGCTACAATTCCACGTACCACTTGGAAAAGTGCCCATATGTGTGCTTGTATGGTTAATATGTGTGCTTGTGTTTTCCTAATGTGATATGTCAAGTAAAGTTGTATGTTAGTTGCTATCTTGATATATGTTAAGCATGCAAATTTAAATGTAAGATATATGTGAAATGCGTACATAAGTTTTATTTTATACATGAGAATTTAGAAGCATGATACTCTTAGAAATAAGTGTTACTTAAGCTTGATTAAATTATTACATAAATCCTTTCATTACAAGTGACATAAGTAAGGGACCATTCCGAACCCAACGGTTTGAGGTCTTCCCTTGCGAGGGGTGAGTGCGGCCTTAAATCTTTGTCCCGGTTCACACCGGGTGGCGACTCCATGTTATTCAGTACTTCCCAAACTAGGCCGCGAGCCTAGGAACGGCGTCGCCCAGGTCCTGTGTCCTACAGTCTGGCGACTCCACTGGGGATTATGAGAATTGGCCCCGAAATATTGTCTTGTAATGAGTGGATTTATGTTTTAATTGGCCATGTCTATAGTGGATAAGTGAGGGTTTAATCAAGGGCACTTTGAGGCTAGGTAATGGTTTGGTGTCTTCCTTCACTCACTACCTTTCTAGAAGGAAAAGCTGTGAGGATACCTACATGACCATCTACTCGTAGCCTTTGTGATGGACTAATTTGGAGGACTCGTTGTTTATTCCTGACACCAAGCGATAAGAGCCTAAGAGGCTTGGGTATTTAAGTGAGCCTCGCTCCACCTTCCCTCTGGGGAATCTACAACGGGAAATCCATTTGACAGTCCGTCACACACCATAGCTCATTGGCACGTACCTTAGTGTATAAAAAGGGATACGCTCACTTGGTCGCTTGAACCCTTGAGTGGGGAGACCTAGTTGTGGGCTATCCTTCGCCAGTGAGAGCCTTTGTCCATACTCTTGCAAATCCACCCATAGACTGGTTTGTATGGTTAAAGTAACAATTATTTCCTTGAGTATGTGCTTGTGGACCATCCTCATTTGGATGCAGTTGGACTATTGTCAGAAATGCGGGCTTGCTGGGCCATTTAAACTGGAGCAAGTTCGTACTGTATGACTATTAGGCCCAAGGCTTCTGAAATGTTGATGGGCCATTATGTAAAAATTATTATGTTATGTTTGCATTATCTCCCTTCTATGCTTATGTTTGGGAACATCACCGTTTGGATCCATTTGGACCATTTGTCATGGGATATGGGCTTGTTGGGCCATTTAAACTGGGACAAGAACGTATTTCATGACTATTGGGCCAAAAGCTTCTAAGTGATTGATGGGCCACCTTGTGCTTGTTTTCGGAATATTATCATTTGGATTTAGTTGGGCTCTTTGCCATAAGACATGAACTCGTTGGGCCATTTAAACTGGGACGGGTTCACCCTTATGACAGTTGTCCCAAAGCTTCTTCTAAAATGATAATAGGCCGATTTGTTTGAGAATTTTATTTGATTTAATATATGTTATACATTTCTTATGCATATCATGCATACATATACCCTGTTAACATCCTCTGTGTCTTAAAAGACACCATAGATACCGTTTGGGTTAGAGAAGGAACCAGACTCACTAAAAGAACAAGTATGAGTGAATCCGATAATGAGGTGTCCCGTATGGATCAGTTAGAGAATGGTCTCGCCAAGATCACTGAACAGTTGCAGGCTTTGACTACTGCTATGGCTGGTATAGCTGGGTCTCGTGCCGGGGTTCATTCTGGGGATGTGAGGCAAGAGGAATCTCTCGAACAGATTGGGGGATGATATCCCCGCTTTTGATGATGATATGGCAGAGTATGCAGCAGGCAGAGTATCTGGGTCTCAGACAGAGTTACAGAAACTTCGGGATCAGGTTGAGTCGGTTACCCGCAAGATGAGGGGTAAGAATGAGGATTTGCTGGATTATGACACTTTGACTTTTGAGGAACAGTTGCCTGTCACAGTTTGTATCAGTCATGAGTTCAGTTGGCTTATCTCAGCGCCAGGTACAGAAAATGTTTGGAATGTCGCTTGAAGGAGCTCCCGTGGTATGGTACCACAGTTTGGAAGAAAGTAAAGGAAGATTGGAGGGAGTTGCTGATGCTTTCCTGAAGCAATATGTCACGGACTTGGAGATCGATTGTCACTCCGTGATCTGGAGAATGTTAAGCAGAAAGCGGAGGAGAGTTTTAAGGAGTATGTGGACCGGTGGAGGGGTCAGTTATTGAAAATGCAGACTAGGCCTTCGGAGAAGGATCAGATCAAGATGATTATCAAGGGCACCAAGCCCTCCATTTACGGCAAGTTGAGGAGGATGACCTCCATGATTGCAGACTTTCGGCAGTTGAGGGAAACTGTCATGGATATTGAGGAAGAAGAGGCCGAGAATAGAAAATTCTATGGTCTAAACAGGAGGCCCATTGGGGGAACATCGGGAACAAAGCCCGTTTCTGCTGAAGTTGCTGCTATCCGGAACAGGCAGTTTTCCAACTTGGGAAGGCCCCTGTCTAAGGTGCTAGAGAAGTTGAAGAGGCAAGGGCTTTTAAAACCCTTGGATACCAAACCATTACCCAATCCCCTACCACCACATATTAACCTAAGCCTTTATTGCCACTTCCACCAACAAAAAGGCCATGACACCGACAACTGCGCCCGACTCCGCCATGAAATCCAAGACCTAATAGACTCCAAGAAAATACCCAACCCAGAAACAGAACAGCCCGATACACACAGAAACCCCTTACCCAACTACCGTGCCGTACCACCACCAGCCTATATGATCAATTCTGGCCTTCCAGAAGACCTTGTCCTAAAATCCTTTCACCCTCAAGCCTTTTGCCTGGGAATCTGGGATAGCACTAGTGAGGATGAGTTTGAGCAGAAGAAGAACTTTTGGCTTGATTTCTCTAGCAGTGATGAGGAGGAAGTAAGGGGAATGACACGTAGCGGTCGTTTTTACAATGATATGGCGGAAAAGGGTAAGGAAGCTTTGACAGATGGTAGAGAAGTGGTTGAGGCTGCAGAAAATACTGAAGGGGATATAGTGCTGAGGCAATTGAGGAAGACTAGAGCACAAGTCAGTATCTGGGAACTATTATGTGCATCTCGGGAGCATAGACAGGCTATGGTTGAGGCCTTGAGCAAGATTGTGGTACCGGAGGATGCCAACCCCGCAATGTTTGTTGGGTCGTTCAGAAGGAAGCTTTGCAGATATCCTTTTCTGAGGATGATCTCCCGCCGGAGGGGAGGAATCATAATAGGCCTTATTTATCAGGGCCGAAGTGAGGGGCAAGAAAACTTCATGTGTGATGGTGGATGACGGTTCGTCCATCAATGTGTGCCCGTTGAAAATTCTGGCAAGATTGGGTATGAAAGCAACAGACTTGGATCCTCTAGTATGACTATTAAAGCTTATGATGACAGTAAGCGGGGAGTTGAGGGTACCTTTGTGGCTATGGTCAAGGTAGGGCCGATTGAAGATGAGGTTGAGTTCACAGTGCTGGACATCCCAGCCACTTTTGCTTTATTGTTGGGAAGGCCTTGGTTTCACAAGCTTGGGGGCGTGCCTTCCACTTTGCATCAGATGATCAGATTCCCGTATGAGGGAGAGATTGTTACCATCCGGGCTGAGTTAGACAATGCCGTGGCTGCCTTGGAGATACTACCTTTCACGAGGTTCCAGGTATCAGCCACTTTTGAGGAGTGGGTGGATCCTAGAGTGGCTAGGATTATGGAGAAAATGAAGTTTGAGCCGGGTAAAGGTTCAAAATTGCCGGATTTCAGAGGACAGACTACTCGGAAGGGTTTGGGGTACAAATCTGACGAAGAAAAGCCGAAGGTCAAGAAAAAGGGCCTGAAACTGATGGAATGCTTTGTGAAAGCTTCAGGGTATCAAGGAGAGCCTGAACCTGTGGAAGTCAATGGGATTGTGGTGCCTGGGTTTGAGATCTTCCAGGATTGGTTGGGTGAGAAACCACTGACCGGGAAAGCTGTGGAAGCAGATATTTGGGAAGAAGAGCTGATGAAGTTAGAGAGCCTGACTCTGGAAGAAGATGAGAAGCCTGAGGAAGACCTGATTGCAAAGGAAGAAGTGTCTATAGATGATGAAGACATTTACCTTCCTGACTTATTTGAATGTACTTCCGCATTATCCAATAATAAAGACATTTCTTTTGCTTACTTGCCTGAGTCATTTCCGTTTACTCTGCATGAATCAAGCATATTTGACATCAGTTCAGCCAGAACTATTGCATTTAACTTGGGTACACTTGAGAACCCCAAAGAAATTTTGATTGCAAGTGAAGTAACCTCCGAAGAGAGGGAGAAACTAGAAGAAGTGTTGGTCAGATATGCCAAAGTATTTGCTTGGTCTTATGAAGACATGCCCGGGGTAGACAGAAACATTGCCCAGCACACAATACCAACTTATCCGAATATGAGGCCAGTAAAGCAGAAACTTCGACGGATGAGACCGGAATGGGCTGAGAAAGTCAGAGAGGAAGTTAAGAAACAGATAGATGTGGGGTTCCTGGAAGTGGTAAAATATCCTGAATGGTTGGCTAACATAGTACCGGTACCGAAGAAAGATGGGAAGGTCAGAATGTGTGTAGACTACAGAGATCTCAATAAAGCTTGTCCGAAAGATGATTTCCCTTTGCCGCATATAGATGTTCTGGTTGATAGTGCGGCTTTGTCTGCTATGTATTCATTTGCAGATGGATTTTCAGGGTACAATCAGGTTCTCATGGCTGAAGAAGATAAACACAAGACTGCATTTGTTACCGAGTGGGGTACCTATTGTTACAAGGTGATGCCGTTTGGGCTTAAGAATGCAGGAGCTACTTATCAGCGGATGGCCACTACACTCTTCCATGACTTGATGCACAAAGAGATTGAGGTGTATGTGGATGACATGATGGTGAAATCAGAAACGAGAGTTGGGCATATTGAGGCATTGGAAAGGTTCCTTCAGAGAGTTGACAGATATAACCTGCGGCTTAACCCCAGAAATGTGTGTTTGGGGTGACATCAGGGAAATTGCTTGGTCATACAGTGGGAATGGGCGGAATAGAGGTAGACTCCGAAAAGATCAAGGCAATCACAGAAATGCCTGCACCGAAGACAGAAAAGGAAGTCAGGGCATTCTTGGGAAAGATTCAGTACATCAGTCGGTTTATTGCCAAGTTGACATCGGTATGTGAGCCTATCTTCAAACTGTTGAGAAAAGATCAGCCAGTGAGATGGAATGAACAGTGTCAGACCGCCTTCGACAGAATCAGAGAGTACTTGGTAAAACCACCTGTATTGAAACCTCCGAGACCGGGCAGACCTTTGATATTGTATTTGGCTATAGAATCAGAAGCATTGGGGGGTATGATGGTACAGGCAGATGAGACGGGGTAGAACATGCAGTGTATTATCTGAGTAAGAAGCTGCTTCCGTATGAGGCTCGGTATCAGGAAGTTGAGAAGATCTGTCTTGCAGTGGTATGGGCTTCCAGAAAGTTGCGACATTACTTCCAGTCTTACAAGATCCAGGTGGTGGCAAAGGAGAATCCTCTGAAATATCTTCATTCAGTGCCTTCACTAGTGGGAAAACTGGGCCGATGGTTGGTATTGTTGACAGAGTTTGACATTGAGTATATCACCTCCAAAGTGATCAAGGGACGAGCAGTAGCGGAATTTCTGGCATTGCAACCTGTTGAGGGGGATCAGTATAAGTTTGAGTTTCCAGATGAAGAGATCCAAGCAATAACAGTTCAGAGATGGAAGATGTATTTTGACGGAGCAGTGAATTACAAGGGAGCCGGAATCGGGATCGTGATAGTACCCCCGAGGGAGAGACTCTGCCTTTGGCCAAGAGGTTGACATTCAGAGTGACTAACAACATGGCCGAGTATGAAGCATGTGCTTTTGGTTTGACAGCATTGATAGCCTTGAAGGCCGGGAGTGTGGAAATCTACGGAGATTCTATGTTAGTAGTCCAGCAGATGCGAGGAGAATGGGAATTGAAGGAAGAACGGTTGAAGCCTTACCTTTTTCACCTCAGAAAATTGGCACAGGATATCCCCGAGTGTAAGTTTCAGCACCTACCGAGGGAAGAGAATCAGATGGCAGACGCATTGGCTACACTAGCAGCGACTTGGGAAAATCCAGAGAAGTTAGTGATGAGACCGTTGGTACTGACAACAGCAAGTAAACCTGCTTATGAGATAGAAAGAATTCTGGAAGTTGAGGTTGACGACGGTAAACCTTGGTATTATGACATTCAGAGGTATCTGGAACATGGTGAATTCCCGGAAGGGGCGGGCAGAAAAGACAGAATAGCCATTCAGAAGTTGGCTTCCCAGTATGTGACTTTGAGAGGGGAACTGTACAAGAGGCAGGCAAACGGTATTCAGTTGAAATGTTTGAGAAAAGAAGAAGCTCAGAAAGTGATGGAAGAGGTACATGCCGGGGTATGTGGTCCGCACATGAATGGGTTGAACTTGTCCCGCAAGATAGTGAGACAGGGGTTTTATTGGTCAACCATGGAACGGACTGCGCGAAGATGGTAAAGCACTGTCATGACTGTCAAGCACACGGTAATTTGAATCACTTACCGCACACAGAATTGCACGGGTTGTCAGAGCCGTGGCCTTTCTCAGCATGGGGAATTGATATGATTGGGGAAATTCGACCAAATGCATCAAATGGGCATCGCTTCATAGTGGTGGCAGTAGATTACTTCTCAAAGTGGGTGGAAGCCGAATCCTTCCGTAATGTTACAGCGAAGCAGATGGCAAAGTTCATAGCTCGGAACCTCATTTGTCGGTATGGTATGCCGCATCATGTAGTGACAGACAACGGGGTCCAGTTTCAAGGAGAGACGAAGGCAATGTTACAGAGGCATGGGATAGGCCACCACAAGTCATCACCGTACAGGCCGCAGGCAAATGGGGCAGTTGAGGCAGCCAACAAGACTATAAAGACAATTTTAGCCAAGATGACAGAAAATTGTAGAGATTGGGGCCGAGAATTACCGTATGCTTTGTGGGGGTACAGAACATCAGTAAGAACGGCAACGGGTGCAAACACCTTACTCCTTGGTCTACGGAATGGAAGCAGTATTACCAGTAGAAGTGGAAATACAGTCCCTGAGGGTATTAGCAGAGGCAGAATTACCGGAACAGGAATGGGCCGCACAGAGATTTGATCAGTTAGCACTGTTGGATGAGAAGAGAACGAAGTCTTTGTATCACATGCAGTTGTATCAGAAGAGACTAGCCCGGGCATTCAACAAGAAAGTACGTCCCACAAAGATCAGAAAGGGTGATTTGGTACTTAAGCAGTCGAGGCCGTCGACGACAGATCCGAGAGGCAAATTCAGGCCTAACTGGGAAGGACCTTACATCGTTCAGAAAGTCATGGGAAATGGAGCAGTGAAGCTATCAGACTTGGAAGGAAATGAATTCACAGAACCAATCAATGTCGACAGGTTGAAGTTGTACTTTGCTTGAGAAGACTTGGTCGCCAGCGGAAGACCTAACCCAACGAATAAGAAAACTTCTGCATACATGCATACACGTAACCTATATTGCATATTTTTTGTGTTTGTTCTGTTTTGTGTAAACAGGTGTTGAAGACGGAAAAGAGCGAGCAGTAAGCCAATCAGAGATGGCAAAGGCACAGCACTTGATATGGGCAGTAATCTGAAGATTGAGGTCCCAATGAAGTTAAGTTCCGGGTATGGGTCTCGGAGGGCGAAGCCCATATCGGCTGGGGAGCGAGGCTCCACATCACATCATGTCAGCTTGGGGGCGAAGCCCATATCGGCTGAGGAGCGAAGCTCCACATCATCATTTTCGGGATGCGTCCCAGGGTCGAGGCCCACATTTTGTCAGCGGTATTGGGATGCGTCCCAGGGTCGAGGCCCCCGTTGTCGGTTGCAGCTATTGGGATGCGTCCCAGGATCGAGGTCCACTGCATCATCATTTTCGGGATGCGTCCCAGGGTCGAGGCCCACATTTTGTCAGCGGTATTGGGATGCGTCCCAGGGTCGAGGCCCCCGTTGTCGGTTGCAGCTATTGGGATGCGTCCCAGGATCGAGGTCCACTGCATCATCATTTTCGGGATGCGTCCCAGGGTCGAGGCCCACATTTTGTCAGCGGTATTGGGATGCGTCCCAGGGTCGAGGCCCCCGTTGTCGATTGCAGCAGCCATTGGGATGCGTCCCAGGTTCGAGGCCCCATCATCATAGCAGCATCGAGACGCGTCTCAGGATCGAGGTCCACTGCAGCATGCATCAGCTCAGCTCGAGACAGCTAGCTAGCCAGGTAAGTAAAATGCATTGCATAACTTTGATAGGACTGTCACTGTCACACACTGCACAAGTCCCATCAAAGTGGGGGCGACTTAGGCATTGCATTTTCGCATGTGAAGACCCATTGAGAGCACTACCTTTGAGCACACCTTTGAGTCATGAAACCCGGGAAACAAATCATTATAGGGGAAAGAATCAATAAACTCACACATCTCGTGGTGTGCGTTCGTTCGTTACTTCGTTGAACCTCGTGAGATTGCGGACGTTGTGCCGCGTGCGATGAGGCGACGCGAACCGATGCGGACTGTTTTGCCTTGTGCTGCCGCACGAACGGACCCAGCCCCCATTGGTAACTAAAATAGCCCACAAAACATAAATATTAAAATTAATTAAAAAATATATAAATAAAAAATAAAATATTAAAAACTAATAAAATATAAATAATTACCATAAATATAATATAAACAAAAAAAAATATATACTATAAAAACTAAATTAAGATTGCCTATTAAAATCAATTTAAACCAAATAAGCAATATTCTACTAATAGATTCCTAATTCAATAAGATACACCAATTTAAAAGTTAATTCCTAATATTAAAATATTTTGTCCCCCCTCAATCCTTTGATTTTTCCTTTCTAAAACTAAATCATATCCTAATTAATGCACAAAATCCCTTCCCTTGTCAACCCTAACCCTTCTCTATATAAACAACCCCAACCAAACCATCCTCCTCTGGCTTGACACATATAATTCACACCCAAACTCTCTCGAAATCTCTCTAGACTCTCTCTACACACCCAAGACTAACAAAAGAGAAAACACTTCACACATACACAAGAAAGAAAACAAAGAAACCACACAAGTCACCACCTCCATAGTCGAATCCAAAGCACCTACAACCACCACCCTCCATACCGAATCTAAAGCACCAAACTCACCCTTAGCCGAATCCTAAAACACGCTAAACAACCTCCTAGATTACCTTAAAACAGTAGCCCAAATCCTTAAAAAACAGTAACATAAAAACTGCATAGATAATCCCAAAAATAATCACATATAATTGCACTAAGAACCCACACAAACTTGGAATAGTTTATTGGAAACGTTAAAAACAGGTGGCCCGTGCAGTGAGCAGCAAGACAGAAGCCGAATAGGAGCAGAACGGAGTTCGAACCGTAAGCAAAACAGCGAAGCAGTGAGCTAGGACGTTGAACCAGTGGACCAGAAAGTTGCGGAGCTTTACCCCCCCTTTCGATTTCCGTGGAACGCGAGTCCGAGAGACGGCTTAAAAGGTTAGACCTGAGGGTATCTTTCACACTTATTCTCATTTTATTTTCTCTGGTCATTTATTTGATTATATTTCTGTATTTGTGGTATCCGTTGTGTGTATGATGTATGTTGTGGGTATTGGATGAATGAGAGATGTGTCAACTCTCGCGGTATATCGGATGGAAACCCGGACATAAATTTCATAGCCGATTCCGAATGGACGGTAATATGATCTGTACTCGGGCCACAACTCCACGTACCGCTTGGGTAAACGGCACCATCTTTCTTTGTTGTGTTGCTTTTGTTTATTTAGTTTTCTTTACTTGAATTCAATATGTTGTTTAGTTATGCATGATTCAACCAAGCGCATGGGCTTAGTGAGTTAGTCCAAAGGTCCTCCATTTGGGAGACAAAGAGCCGAAAAGGCCACCTTTGTGACACTACTTCGCCGCGCCGGTTGATGTGTGTTCGGTTGGATGCGAGATACGTTCAATCGGGCATACTTAGTTTGACATTATTATCTTTTATGTATGGTTCAATCAAGCGCATGGGCTTAGTAAGTGGAATGAAAGATCCCTTATGGGGAGGGGTTAAAACCCTTTACCACGATGCTTTGCCGCGCCGGTTGATGTGTGTTCAGATTGGATGTAAGATGTGTTCAATCGGGCATACTTGGTTGATATGATTGGTTCTATTCTTGTATGTGTGATGTGATGCGCATGGGCTTAGTATGTTGGTCTAAAGGTCCTCTCTTTGAGAGATCAAGAGCCCCAAAAGGTCACCTTTACGGCAGTACTTCGCCGCGCCCTTTTATTTTGTGTTCATGTATTGCGTCCCATTTCATGCATCAGGTCTGTTCCCGTTCGAACGCGTTTACGAACGCAACTCGAACGCGCATGTGTTTTTGCCTTATCATGTGTCAGGTCTCATTTCCGTTCGAACGCGTTAACAAACGCCATACGAACGTGAGCATTCTGTCTCATTTCCGTTCGAACGCGTTAACAAACGCCATACGAACGTGAGCATTCTGTCTCATTTCCGTTCGAACGCGTTAACAAACGCCATACGAACGTGAACCTTCTGTTTTCCGTTCGAACGCGTTTACGAACGCTACACGAACGCGCACCCACTGTCTTAGTTTCATAATGCATCAGGTCTGGTTCCGTTCGAACGCGTTCTCGGACGCTACACGAACGCGAACCTTCTGTTTACCGTTCGAACGCGTTTACGAACGCTACACGAACGCGCACCCACTGAATCGAGTCATCTTCATTAGGTTTCATGCATAGTTTTCCTAGTAGTTATCTCCACATGTATAAATATAAATATGTTAATTCATATGCTTGTGTCATGATAACATTTGAGTATTATTTCTTGCGGTATATCGGATGGAAACCCAGACGTAAATTCCGTAGCCGATTCCGAATGGACGGTAGTGCGGTCTGTACTTGGGCTACAATTCCACGTACCACTTGGAAAAGTGCCCATATGTGTGCTTGTATGGTTAATATGTGTGCTTGTGTTTTCCTGAATGTGATATGCAAGTAAAGTTGTATGTTAGTTGCTATCTTGATATATGTTAAGCATGCAAATTTAAATGTAAGATATATGCGAAATGCGTACATAAGTTTTATTTTACACATGAGAATTTAGAAGCATGATACTCTTGGAAATAAGTGTTACTTAAGCTTGATTAAATTATTACATAAATCCTTTCATTACAAGTGACATGAGTAAGGGACCATTCCGAACCCAACGGTTTGAGGTCTTCCCTTGCGAGGGGTGAGTGCGGCCTTAAATCTTTGTCCCGGTTCACACCGGGTGGCGACTCCATGTTATTCAGTACTTCCCAAACTAGGCCGCGAGCCTAGGAACGGCGTCGCCCAGGTCCTGTGTCCTACACAAACCTTTTCTGATTGCACGTACAAATCTCTCCCAACTACTAATTCCCCCTTTCAGCTTTCAATGTCCTGGAACCAAACCCAGGCTTTCCTTCCATATAATGATGCCAATAGGACTCTGTGATTTGGATTGGTTTGATGGTATTGAAAATTGATCAGCTCTATAGACCCAAAACCCAAACCCATTGGGTATTCTCCATAAATATAGGAAAATCCAATTGTACTGCACCGTCTGAATCCCCCATTATCTTCAAAAAGAGGGTTAGTCATCTGTCCTTTTAGACTCTTCTGGATCACTAATTATGCTTGTCTTCATTGCACTAATGTCTCCACATTCGAGGCAACCACTTCTAATTGATGGCCAGCCCTTCAACCACTTGTTGCAGAGAATATGATTTTGCTGATACTGCTCTTGTTTTTTTTTGACAGCTGCCAAAGATTCAGCAAGCTGGGAATATCTGGTACCTATACCCTCAGCCATTGGAACAACCTGCTCTGATACCAATGTCACGTTCAAGCTTAAGAAAATGTTGGATTAATTCGAGGAAATCCACATCCTCCAATACTCACTGATTGCAACTGTTTTGATACCTTCCTCATTACATGAAAGACTTAAATACAACTGGAAATAACAATACAACTGGAAATAACAACTGACCCAATTATACGGACTCAACCCACGACGCTGATTTTAGCTAACAACCAACCTGAAGACCTATTCTTAAGCCAAAATACTTGGCTGTGAATCAACGGATTAAGAACAAGTCTTAACCTGATGCCCACGTTTAATTATTGGACCCCAATAATTAAACTAATCAAACTCAACTGGACTCTGACTTAACCAAATTAAATAATAAGCAATCAACAAATTAATAATAAGCATTAGACACTGGGCCCCCATGTGTACATGACACTAAAGTTTCTTGAGAAAAGGAAGTCTTGTTGATTGATGAAGATATTTTTCCTCCGGTGGCCAGTGTTACTTTTGTAAATTTTGATTTGCAGGATGTATTGAATGCAAGGAGGAGACAAAAGAGAAAGACTGTGGAAATTCATCTAAGACAGGCAATCCGTAAATTTTGGGTCCCTAATAAATGTTTGGTGAAGAAAGACGTTATAAGATGGATCACTCGAAAGAAACAGACAACCTCAGTTCGACTTCCTCTAAGAAATCAAGATTTGCGATTCCTCTAATTGTTAGGCCAAGCAGTCAATTGCACAGAGTCGAGCATAAGAAGTTTCCTACCCAGAAGAGAGTTTTTACGTCAAAATACAGCCTTAAGAAAGAATGAGTCACCGATGTAGGATCCTGTGAACGTAAAGTCAAAATTTTACAGGAAATCTACTGAAGATCAAAAATCAATATGGAGCCTGGATGATTTATAGAGGAAGATCTGGCAAAAAAATAATTTCATGGTGGGATGAATTTATGATCATTTTGGTTGTGTCTCAGAGAATTTTCTGTTAAACTTTCAGAAAGACGTGAAATAAAAGTTACAAAAAATGAGGAGTTCGCATGAACTTCAGGGAAAACACCTTCATTTTTTTGAAAAAGAGACTATCATTCACGCCATGAAATTTGGAGGTCCCAGGAGAGTAGTATTTGAAAGGCCTTGAAGGAGATGACGTGACATATCAAGCCTCTGTACATTAAGGCACGTGTCAATGGAAAAAGTTATATCTAGAGTATTTACCGATAATGGATCTACACTGAATGTAATGTCTTCAATGATATTATTAATATTGGGGAAGTCAAAGGATGACCTAATTTCAAAAGAAGTTTCGGTGGTAACTTTTACAGAATAAGTACCTAAAATGTTTGGGATGTTACAGGTAGAACTTATCATAGGAAGTAAGACTTTTATTTCTATATTTTAATATTGAATTCTATTACAAATTATTAACACTCTCCTTGGAAGATATTGGATTCTTACTAATTAGTGTGTGACATCCTCATTGCACCCAATTCTTCTACTTTGAAAATGGAATGAAGTGAAGATAGTATGGGCTGAGGAAAAACCTTTTCAAGTACGTAGTGATTCAACGAAATCCTTATATTATGAAGAAGATTTGGGTTATGTTCAATTTATAAGGAATAATTTATTTGGAGGACCAAGGAGTTTGAAAATCAATAAAGAGGAATCTAGCATAAACCATCTTAAAACTCTCCTAAAGTCATCTACTATTGTGCATTTTAGACCAAAGTATGAATCTGTCATCACAGAGGTTGATGATCAATTTTACTAAAGAAGAATACGTAGTAGTTGCGGCCGCAATATCAACGGCACAAGTGTAGCAGGTTTTGGGTAAAGTAATGATAGAAGAAGCTCAGGAAGCCCATTGAGCATAGGTAATTTTTTAGGAAGAACTGGAGAAATAAATAGAGGGAATCCAAATGTACGAGTTGGATCATGCTTCTCCAAAAATGGAAGACAGTAAATCAGACGTGCTAAATCTTTTGGGAAAAAATAATCTTGGGATATTAGAAAATCCAAGAGTTGTCTTGTTAGGAACATAATTCCTAATATATTTTACATGTTTGTCCTCTTAGGATCTAACCATACATGTATTACTAGTCCTAGATTTATTTACATGCTATTGAAATAAATCTATATTAACCACAACAACACAATTGCATACCGTAAACTTGTAGAGACGTCTTAATCAAACTTAATTGATTGCTTAACTCAATAAGCAAATGGTCTTATTTATAGGAGGGAAATCAAGTCACTATGTAATCACATGCATTGATTACTATTAATCACATTATTAGGATGCTAATGACCTTTTCTAACCGTTCCAAATGTTACCATCATGGGTGTACCATATGTTCCCCATTTAACATTTTTACTAATTGTTGTTTACTTAACAACGCTTGTTGTTACTTAATTATTTGATTAACAAACCTTGTTGTTTACTTAGTAATGAAATCATTACTAATGTTGTTATTTAACAACACCACATAATTAACTTTAATTCTCAACATGAAATTATTACTAATTGTGTTATTAACAACAAATAATTAACTTAATAATTTCCTCCAATGAAATTATTACTAATTGTTGTTATTAACAACATCAAATAATTTAACAACAATTAATTTCCAACATCTCCCACTCACACATGATGGGATCAACAATTTTTTATTATCTCTACAAGAATAATTCATACTTTGCAATTGTGCCGTGCGACCAGCATACTTCGAGAGTTCCACTTGCTATACATCTGTTAGGAATATATAACCGCTCGAAAAATGGATAGAACCATAATGGATTACGTATGCAGTATCCTCGATCATTTATCACATTAAATCTCTCTCGATCTCTTTTCGAATGTAATATTTATTTTGTATTCACAGTCATGTTTGATCATATAGAATAACATAATTGGTCGACCAGTGAATACAAGCTAATGTGATATTATAGATATAATGATCTTTCTCATTTCTCGAATCTCTCAACTTTGATTCAATTCGCTTTTCTAGAGATGTCCTTTCAGATCGAATCTCTCATGATCTTTCAGTAATATTCCAAGATAGCAATCATCAAATCTAAGTTTTAAGAAGCAGACAAGAGTCTAAAGGGTACAATGTGTGATTGAAATAATCTCAAGGGTCTCACACAATATCAAGACTGAGATCTTTACTTGTATTACCCTCATTGTCACAAATGTACACATGGTATGAAAACATGTGTTACAGTATTCTCTCTCCTTTCCATGGAGCGTATGTCCTCATAAAATACCGTACAGATTATAGTTCAGACAAACACAATGTCTAACTCATAACTGACATTAAGACAAGTAAGGTGAAACGAACTTATTCACCTTAGGTCATATCACAGAGAAAGTGACCTCATAACGACATTACTTAATTTTCAAGCTTGAGCTCTCTAAATTATCACTAAGATAATTAGCTTAAAAATTTATCTCATCTCCCATTAACATAAGTAATGGAGGCGATTGCCCGTGTGAGAGGGCCAATCATTCACTTGTCTGACATACTTCTCATACTAACGAATAGTATATTTGTTTAAACATGTATCAACATAACAACATGTAAGCATTGAACACAAATATCAATGAGTATTAACATTAGTAAACATTATTTGGGAAAAATACATATCATAATATGTAAGCACATTAACATCTACGCAATCCCTGAGTTTTTACATGTCTAACAAAGACATCTCTGGGAACAGGCTTGGTCAATGAATCTGCTACCATTTCTTGCGTAGAAATGTACTTAATGTTTACCTCTTCTCGTTCAACTATGTCTTTCACAAAGTTATATTTGGTATCTATATGTTTCGTTTTACAATGGAATTTTGGGTCTTTTGTGTAGGCTATCGCTGCTTCACTATCACAGTTAACTAATACTGGACCAGAAGCTTCATTTGACATACCCAAATGATCCAAGAATCTTTTCAACCACACAGCCTCTTGTACTGCTGATGAAAAGGCCACAAATTCAGCCTCCATTGTGGATAAGGCTATACAAGACTGTTTCTTACTGCTCCATGAAATGGCACCATTGTTTAGTAAGAAAACAAAATCGGAGGTAGATTTTATTTCATCTAAATCTCCTCCCCAGTCAGCATCAGTATAGCCTCTCAACTGTAGATCATTTCCTTGATAACACAATGAGTAATCAGCTGTCCCTCTCAGATACCTAAATATTCTTTTAACTGCTTTCCAATGTGCTAGTCCTGGATTGGATTGGTATCTACTTACCATTCCAACAGCGAAACAGATATCAGGTCTTGTACACAACATTGCGTACATTAAACATCCAACTGCATTTGCATAAGGAACTTTCTTCATTTGTTCCTTTTCCTGTAGAGTTTCAGGACACAATCTATGACTCAAAGCTTCAGTTTTCGTGATAGGAGTATCAATGGGTTTGCAAGCCTGCATTTGGAAGCGTTCAAGAATTTTCTTTATATATGACTCCTGTGAAAGAGATAATAAATTCTTTGAAAGATTTCTTGAGATCTTAACCCCAAGAATATATGCAGCTTCACCCATATCTTTCATCTCAAAGTTAGATGATAACCATTCTTTAATGTGTTTTACAAACTCCTTATCATTTCCGGCGATAAGTATATCATCCACGTACAAAGATAAGATAATGAACTTATCTTTATCTCTCTTGGTGTACACACAACTATCCTCATCTATCATTGTGAAATCATTCGAAATGATTGTAATGTGGAATCGTATATACCATTGTCTAGACGATTGCTTGAGACCATATATAGACTTTAAAAGTCTACATACTTTCTCCTTTTCATTTTCTTTTATGAAACATACTGGTTGTTCCATGTAGCTTTCTTCATCAAGTTCTCCATTGAGAAAAGCAGTCTTTACATCCATTTGATGTAATTCTAGATCCATACTTGCTACTATAGCCAGAATCAAGCGAATTGAGGTAAACCTTACAACAGGTGAAAAAGTCTATTCATAGTCAATTCCTTTCTGTTGCGTATACCCTTTTGCCACAAGTCGTGCTTTATATCTTTCGATATTGCCATCGGCATTACGTTTTATTTTAAGAACCCATTTGTTCTTAACAGCTTTGCGTCCTTTGGGTAGATCAACCAATTCCCAAACTTGTTGGACCTCATTAACTCCATCTCTTCTTCCATTGCTTTCATCCATTTTTCCTTAGCAGGACACTGAAGAGCCTCTCTTATGTTTCTAGGTTCTTCATCATCTTGAGGTAGAATCATAAAGGTTTCTCCTTCGATATCAAAACGACGTCGAGGAATGCTTATATGATTACTACGTCGCAATTGGGATTCTAGTGGTGGAAATGATTCCTCACTTTCGATATTATTCCCATTTGGATCGTGCACATTGCTCTCATTTGGATTATGTACATCACTCCACTCGGATCACGTAAATGAGACTCGTGTGAAACTAATTCATCATTTTGAGATTCATGTGAAACAGATTCATCATGTTTTCTCAAATTTCTCTCATCACTCCCACTTGAATTAGGTAAACCCGAGTGTTCACCAATCATGTGATCCATGTGATATTGAGTTTCATATAGAGAGATAAATCTTGACCTATCTCTCCCTGCGTAGGAAAATCATTTTCTAAAAAAAATGATGATCTCGTGATTCAAATTTTGTCACGCCTCCACTTTCATGTTCACCTATGCAAACATATCCTTTTGATTGTTCAGAATATCTTATGAAGATACTTTTTTTCCTCTTGGGCCTAACTTTCCATGTTCGTGAGAACGCACATGAACATAAGCCGCACAACCCCAAGGTTTTAGAAAGTGAATATCTGGTTAACGACCTGTCCATAACTCATATGGTGTGGTGGACACAGATTTAGATGGCACTCGGTTAAGTACATATGTGGCAGTTAATAATGCATCGCCCCAATAGGTTATAGGCAAATTTGCTTGTGCCATCATAGACCTAACCATCTCAAGAAGAGTTCTATTTCTTCTTTCCGCAACACCATTTTGTTGAGGAGTAGCAGGAGTAGTCAACTGACGACTAATTCCTTTTTCATCACATAATTCTCTGAACTGATCAGATAAGTACTCACGACCACGGTCAGTGCGTAGTGCTTTAATTTTCTTGTCCAATTGATTTTCTATCAAATTCATAAATTTCTTGAAACATTCTAATGCTTCGGATTTATGAGCAATCAAATAGACATAACCAAAGCTTGTATAATCATCTATAAATGTGATGAAATAAGATGCTTCATGCCTTGCCCTGACATTCATTGGACCACATATATCTGAATGAACTAATTGTAATGGAAATTCTGCTCTAGTCCCTTTTCCAAATGGTTTTCTCGCAGTTTTTCCTGCCAAGCAATATTCACAGGTTGACAATTCTACCTTCTCAATATTTCCCAGAAAACCTTCTTTGGCTAATCTGTTCATTCTTTGCTGGCCAATGTGGCCAAGTCTAGCATGCCACACAGTTACATCACTATCATCACTGACAGATGAAGTAACAAACGAAAAACCGAAATTGTGATTAAAACATTCAACATTTAATACAATAAAACCATCCAGAAAATAACCAGAACCATAGTGTATTGTACCTAAGTACAAATCAACACCAAATTTATGGAAGTTCAAATTGAAACCTAAATTAACCAAAACCAACACAGAAACTAAATTCCGACGAATTTATGGAGCAAACAATACATCATGTAGTAGTAAATTTTTTCCACCATGCATGACTAACTTGCATGTTCCTATGCCTTTGACTTCAACCCGTGAGTTGTTGCCAACATATATCCACTTCACCCCAGGTGAAATTCGTCGAAATTCCACGAAGGCATCTCTATCCTTCGCTACATGGTCTGTGGCTCCTGAGTCTACAGTCCACAAATGATTAGATTCAGTTAGAAAGATTGAACTTGAAACACATATTTCATTTAAATATGCACGAAAGGTATTCACCTTTTTAGGCTCAGTGCAGTCACGAGTAAAATGACCTTTCTTACCACAATTAAAACATTTAACCTTTGCCATGTTTTTCTTTTTGGTAGGACGTTTTCCTTTCCCATGTTGATTGGTTTTCTGTTTCTTTTCTGGCTTGGAAGAATTTTGTTCTTTTCCGAACTGGAACCCACCACCATGAAATTTTCTTTTCTCTTGAAACCCCCAGGTTTACTAGTTTCTGTCATATACACTTCAGTATTTGACTTAGCAGTTGCAAGGCGGTCGCTTTCTAATTCAAGGTGACGTTTAGCATCATCAAAGGTTTTGATGCTCTCATTGTGGGTTAAATGCATCTTCATATGCTCCTAGCTATTTGGAAGAGAACGAATGACCGCTTGGACTTTCTGTTCATCTGTAAGAACATGTCCAGCATCTTCCAGTTCAGTAATCATGTTTGACATTTGCCTCAAGTGTTTTGACATAGTGAACTCAGGACGTTTCTTGTATGTGTCAAACTTGATTGTCAGTGACCTAAGTTTGGTTATTGAGGTACTACCAAACTTTTCAGCTAGTGTGGACCACATGTCCTTAGCCATGTCATATTACTTGAACTCTTTCATTAGGTCATTATCCATACTGCTCAGCAACGTAATGCGGGCAATGGAATTCTTTTTCTTACAGGCCTCATAAGCCTCTCAGTCTCGCCTGTGTTGGGCCGTAGTGCCCTGTTCAGGTTCATCCATGCTCATTTTCAAAGTTTCAAGAACCTCTTATTCTTCTAGCACATATTGGATTTTCATGCTCCAAATTTCATAATTATCGCCATTCAGTTTCTCACCCTTGTTGAGTTCAGCAATAATGTTCTTTGTTGCGGAAGCCCTATTAAAAACACAAAGTTTCTACAGACATTCATGCACAATTGTTAATACTTTTAACTTATTTTATCATGAAATAAATTATGTTTTAATAAGATTTTACAATGGGGTTAGAGTCAAAAGGCCACTAAGTGTCCAATCATCATCCAATTACCCAATGTAAAAATAATATCAACATAATCAATCATGTAAAATCATTTTCCAAAAATTACATAAATTCTTAGAACATCTTAATCATGCGACTATTGTACACAACAATCATTAATTTAATTACATAAATTAAATTCAACATGAAACATTCATACATATAAATACAATATTTACATGCCGTAATATAACACACAGAAACAACATGAAAGAAATTAATATTTTATAATAATAATTTTCCCAGTTGTAGAGTCCCAACTCATATATGTTTTTGGATACGAATCCTCAAAACTCTTTGGGTAACTCGTAATTGATCTTGGACAGCCATGGAAACCTATAGCAAATTTAGGATCCTTACAACGTTTCAGGGACATCGAGGAAAAATAGTATTATTTGCCTTATGTCATAGATACTGAACCGCTAACCTATCAATGACTTTATTATAAGGAAATGTTTTTCCTGACGTTTTACTAATATCCAAATACGAGTAAGTTGTTTTTGCCATATCTATGGGAGAGTGTTTCTCAGTAATCTGAATCTATTCGGCTGTCCTATCCAATTACCTGCCCATATAGACTTCTGTAACATGTTATTGAAAGTGATGATATGCGAAGTCATATCATCGCTTTCACTCATTCGATATTTATCCATTTCCATCAACATGTCTGATACCACCTCCCTGGTATGTGGGTGTCGTAATCACTTTTGCAATTCTTCGAATAATCGCCATGATTTTTCTGCACAAATACAAGAAAAAATCAATACAATGAAACAAAGTTACATTGACTAAAATAAACATCACAAGATATTTATCATAAACACAAAGTTTATATGATAAAACAAATTTATCGTGGTCGATTAAAACATTTTGCACAAAGGATTAGACTTTTAACCATGACGGATCGGAATTACCGAAGCAAACCGATACAGACATGACCAATACGGGCCTCACAGATATTCACGCGCCATACACGCGCCATAGGAGTGACCCACGCGCCACCACGCTCCACCACGCGCCGGCAACGGGCTCCCACTCGCCCTCACGCGCCGACCAGCCTCAGCCAAGTTACACGCGCAGACGACATGTCGTTCGCGTGTTCCGTGACTGTATGACATGTCGGTTGGAAATTATAGGTGTAACCGACTTGTCGGTTGGGTGATACATGGACGACATGTCGTCCCTTTGAGCTCTAAGCGTATGACTTGTCGTACAACAATCGGACGACTTGTCATCTGAATTTATAAATACCGGATGACATGTAGTACGGCTCTTCTGGGAGTGTTTTTCTGGGTAAAAACAGATTCATCTAGCCAATTCTAGGGTCCATATCTTTCTCAATTTTAATCCAAATTAAGCAAATGATATACCAAATTGAAGATCTCATGACCTAGTTTTCAAAACATATTTGAACATGCGATTATCCATTTTCTACAGAGAGTTATTACGGCCCAAAGTTGGAAGAAAATTATTTTTGAAAAAAAAAACCAGAAGCATTTTCAACAACATTTTTCATACATGTTCATGCAATTTTTGTGTAATCCAACTAGAATACATGCATTTAAGCTCTGATACCAATGTTAGGAAACATAATTCCTAATATATTTTACATGTTTGTCCTCTTAGGATCTAACCATACATGTATTACTAGTCCTAGATTTATTTACATGCTAATTGAAATAAATCTATATTAACCACAACATAATTGCATACCTTAAACTTGTAGAGACCTCTTAATCAACTTAATTGATTGCTTAACTCAATAAGCAAATGGTCTTATTTATAGGAGGGAAATCAAGTCACTATGTAATCACATGCATTGATTACTATTAATCACATTATTAGGATGCATAATGACATTTTCTAACCCTTCCAAAAATGTTACCATCATGGGTGTACCATATGTTCCCCATTTAACATTTTACTAATTGTTGTTACTTAACAACTCTTGTTGCTACTTAATTATTTGATTAACAACTCTTGTTGTTTACTTAGTAATGAAATCATTACTAATTGTTGTTATTTAACAACACCACATAATTAACTTAATAATTCTCAACATGAAATTATTACTAATTGTTGTTATTTAACAACACCAAATAATTAACTTAATAATTTCCAAATGAAATTATTACTAATTTTTGTTATTTAACAACATCAAATAATTAACAACAATTAATTTCCAACATGTCTATATCTGTAAACTTCTTCATGCTGACCTCACAAATAAAATTGTTGAAGTTTTATGGGAATACAAAGACAGTTTTTCTTGGAGTAACGAATAAATGCAAGCCTTTGTAGGAGCCTTATTCAACATTGTCTTCCAATTAAATCAAATTTTCTTCCACACCATCAACCTCTAAGAAGAATATCAAATGAAATGTAAATCAAAGTGAACAAAGAAATTGAGAAGCTCTTGAAGGCTGGTTTCATCCGGTCAACCAAACACACCTAATGGCTGGAAAATATAGTTTCTGTAATGAAAAAGAATGGGAAATTGAGAGTATGTATTGATTTTAGGGATTTAAATACTTCAACTCCTAAATATATTTATGTGATGCCTATGGCTGATACATTAATTGATGTCATTGTAAGACACACCTTATTATCATTTATGGATGATTTTTCTGGTTATAATCAAATTTCTATTGCAAAGGAAGATATTTCTAAAACTATTTTATATGTCCTAGTTCAATTGGTAATTTCGAGTGGGTGGTTATGCTTTTTGGGATTAAAAACACTGGAGCCACATACCAATGGAAAATGAATGCTGGTTTTCATGGCATATTTGGTCAATTTATGGAAGTTTATATTGATGATATTACTGCGAAGTCTAAAAGAGCAGGTGATCATGTAGTCCATTTGAGAAAGAGCTTCCAAAGGATGAGAAAACATAAGCTTAAGCTCAATCCTCTCAAATGTGCCTTTTGTGTCAAAACTAAAAACATCTTAAGATTTTTGGTTCACTAGAAATGAATTGAAATTGAAAAAAATAAAATCAAGAGTAATCATAGAAGTCAAACCTCCTCAAAATAAGAAATAATTACAGAGGTTCTTGGGGCAAGTGAACTATGTGAGAAGATTAATTTCAAATCTTACTGGAAAGACCAATAAATTTTTGGACCTGTTGAAGTTTAAGGATGAAGAGGAATTCAAGTGGGAGAATAAACATCAGCATATATTCGAGAATATCAAAAAGTATTTGACTAAACCCTCTATGCTCGTGCCTCCAGGGGAGGAATTCCCCTCAAGTTATATATATTGGCAGCTTACGAATCAATTGAATTATTCTTCGATTAAGAGGATATGTTTGACTCTTTATTTCACCTGCCCTAAATTACACTACTGTATGATTTCTTCTCGAATTTATATCGTAACACAAACTGACCCGATCGAGTACATGCTCACCAGACCACTGATCACTTAAAGGATTGGTAAGTGATTTTTATCCATGGCTGAATTCGCTTTAATTTATTTTCCTTAAAAATTTATGAAAGGGCAAACCCTTGCAGATTTTACAACTGACCAGAGAATATATATGGTAGTGCACAGTGACAATGAGATTTGTAATTAACCTTGAGAGGTATCACTAGTAGAGGTATAATCTCAAATAAATTTTCTGGTCAAAATTTACTGATACGGGTCGGTTAGTAAAATATGTTGAGACTGATATATGTCGTATATCGAGATTTGGTCTGATGGTTTATCTTGATGAATCATGAGTTTGGGAAGACTAGTATACACATGTAGATGTTCATTTGATAAGCATTGAATGATTCAGCGGAAGAACTCCTAATATATGGCATACCAACGTCAACGGGAATTTTCCCGAGTCGAGTTGTATATCAAGTCCTTAGACTTGATATACCATTGTAGATGTATGAGTGATCCTCCACACTTTAACAACAATCACATCACTGGTATTTTTAAATCATACCTTCATATGTTCTTTGGGTATAGACCGATATTCATGATATCATGTGATGTATCCAAATAAGATCAGTCAGTCCCGTGTAGGGATGGAAGTGGGTAGGGTATGGTGCGGGTTTGCCATTACCAAATTCGTACCTGCATATGTAAATAAATTACCAAACCTGCACCATACCCGTTGCGGGTTTTAAGTTTTATTACCAAACCCGCACCGCATATAAAATAAATTACCAAACCCGCATTGGTACCCAACGGATTTTTTGCGGGTTTTTAAAATATTGATTTACTTTGTGTTCTTAATAATATAATTTTTTTAATTAAATAATTTATTTTTAATTGCTAGCTGTAGTTTTCACATTTTTTTTTCATTTGACATATACAACATGCAATGTATGTATATACAGTACATAGATAACATAATGTATGAAAGACTCGATACCATATGTTAATTTTTTCATATAAACATAATTAAAACGAGTTCTTCCTTCATAATTATAATGATCAAAGTTAGTCAACTCAATCGACAATAAGCTAAAAAGTAATCACCAATCTTTGGTCATATTGTTTTATGCTAAGTGTAATGAAAGTGATACTTACAAGGCTCAAGTGGTGTAAGTGTAATGAAGAAGCATGAAAGCTACTGAAGTTGCAGTAAACACTAGCTTATTTTACTTCTCTCATGTTTGATCATGTGAACTTAATCCAAATTTTTGTATTATAATTTTATTAAGAAGTATGATTAAAAAATAATAATAATAATAATAGTCATGCAAAAAATCTTCAGTTAGGCAGGTGCGGACTGCGGCTGAGTGGGAGTGTGGAACTGTGGATTAGTGTTTTAGGTTTAGGTTTTGTTAGTGTTTTTATATGAAGGTTTTTTTTATATTGTCCTAAATATATTAATTAATAAAAAAAATAATATTGCAGGTATGCGGATACCCGTATTTTTTTCTTAAATACCAACCCGCACCGCACCCGCGCGGGTTCTGCTTTAAATTACCAAACCCGCACCGCACCCACTAATATATTTACAAATCCTACCCATTGCGGGCGGGTTTGCGGGTTTGCAGGTAAATTTGCCATCCCTAGTCCCGTGTGCGAGATTTAGGTGTCCACTTCGTGATCCTTTAAATCTTGGGCCAATGTGTACTGCAAAAATTAGTTCATATTATTTATCTAGAGAATCACGAATATGTCACAACACACATGTATGTATGAATTGTACATAGCGGAGATTTAATGTTTTCATCTATGTCTTTGGTATAGTTCGAATACCCATGATGGAGGGACTATACGATATGTGTCGACTTACAACTGAAGAGTAAAAGGAAACAGGCTCTTTGGAAGAGTCGGTACTCACGAAAAATGAACTTCGAAGAAGGAGTATGTTGGGATTGTAACCTCGAAGACCTCCAAAGATCTTGAGAATTGGGTGATGGGACTTATCTGACCTTCTTAGCAAGAATGGGTTCTTTTAAAGGAATCTTCATTTTCTTATCTGGGATGGACGCTAGAGAGGGTGTATACTCTTGTGTCGCTTCCTGTAAATCGCTATCTGCATACAAAATAGGGTTTCAATAAGAGGAGATCAATACAAAATGAAAAGAAAAACAATATTACAGGAAATATCATACAAGAATAATGGAATTGGAGCAATCTTATGGGACACCTAGTCTTACCATGGCATTAACCCACTGATAGCCTCTTTCTCACTCACAAGAAGCCTCACCAATGGAGCATTCCTAGACATATTAGCTTAGAGGGCATCAAACTCTTTAACAATATCATCCTTATGAAGAATTTGTCGTGCCCTAAGGGATGGATGCATGAAAGAAGGACAATGTAAGAAAGTTTACAGAAATCCAAATTTATGCGACCAGAAGCAGAGAAATATAACATCATGGAGATCGTCGTGTGCCAATTAAAGGAAACACCTACAAAAAGATAGCCAAAAGACAGAATCATGGATCATTACGCTTGAAATTCTTTAAAAAGATAATCCTTTTTCAGAATGAGATAGATCTAGATTCAGCACCAAGGACTAGTAGATGAAGACTGAAAAATATAGAGTGATGGCCGGCCAGCGGAAAATAGAGTACTTGCTTCCACGTCCAAGTACAGGTGCAGTCTATTAAAGGGTAGCCAAAGCTTACTTCCAAAGGATACTCAATAAACCCCTCAGCTCTAAACTCCATAAAATAGGCAAAAAGCCATAGGTGGACAATATAAAGTAAGCCATTAGCTCTAGAAAATGATGTATCTACAGTGATGCGAGCCAAGGAATGGCTCTTACCACAGTGGCTTACTCTTTGGTAGAACTGTTGGGGTTGGTATTATTAGTGTCAATTCGTATGAGTGATTAAGTCGAAATATAGATAAATTAAATGTATATGATACGAGTTAATTTATCTGGATTAAAAATATTTTAAAAGCCGATTGCGTTCTGCTCTATTTTCCCCAACAAGCATATCCTCCAAAAGGGAAAAAATAGATATTGGCATATTAAGACCCAGAGAAATAACATGTGATCATCAACTTTGGGTGTGGAAGGCCATTTCTTATTGATAATAAAGCATGAAAAGAGTACTTCTTTGAAGAAAGAGACTCAAATGATGGCAAACCTTATGTGTCAATCAAAGGTGCAGATACTTCTGTTGTGATTCACCGATCACTTTAGTGAAGATTTGAGGAAAAAACTGAATTGTATTTATTACTTTCAAGAATAAATACTAGTTTACAACAGGAAACTCAAAAACCTCACACACTCTCTATACAATATCTACACTCTTTGGGATGGTTTACAATGAAGGCTGGGTGGCTCACTGGAAGGCGCGTGCGGCGAGTGAGGAGGCTGTGGATGTTGGTACGGTCACCGAAAGATACCACCATGCTCGTCTCGACGTGAACTAGCTGATGTTACCCTCAAAATGAATTTTTGACAACTTTTCCGGAACTCGAATTTTCCGAACCGAACTTCGTTCTTCGGTTTTTCGATCCCAATGAAGAACCAAAGCTCCTGATACCACTTGTTGTGATTCACCGATCACTTTAGAGAATATTTGAGGAAAAAACCGAATTGTATTTATTACTTTCAAGAATAAATACTAGTTTACAACTAGAAACTCAAAAACCTCACACACTCTCTCTATACAATCTCTACACTCTTTGAGATGGTTTACAATGCTGCAATGTTCTGAATTTATAGGTAAACATGGCTACTGTTCATGCCATAAATCACTCCTTGATTTATGGCATAATTCATGACATTTGTTGGTTACTTCTCTAATGTCAAAAGTTCCACCGAAAGTTTGCATGGCATTATGCATGCATTTTCTTCATGCTGGACTTCTTGCTAAAGTAGATTGTTGGTATGTGATGCTAGCTGGATTTCATTACAATTTTCCCCCTCCAGCTGCATCTGGAACAATCGTCATATGACAGCTATTCCGGTTATGTCTCTGCACAACTCTAGCTTGTCTCGAGTAACCACCTTTGTTAACATGTCGGCTGGATTCTCATCTGTTTGGATCTTTACTAGTCTCAGCAGTTGTTGATCCATTACCTCGCGTATCCAGTGATAGCGAATATCAATGTGTTTCGTCCGGGAATGATACATTGAGTTTTTGCTCAAGTCCAGAGCACTCTAACTGTCACAATGTATCTTGTATTCTGTCTGCTTGATCCCTAACTCTTGGAGAAAATGTTTTAGCCATAACATTTCTTTTCATGCCTCAGCTATGGCAATATACTCAGCCTCTGTTGTGGATAATGCAATACACCTTTGCAATCTTGACTGCCATGATACAGCTCCCCCTGCAAAAGTGTAGATGAATCCTGATGTAGATTTCCTACCATCAAGATCTCCCTGTCATATCTGAATCTGTATAGCCTTCTAAGATCGAATCAGCTCCCCCGTAACACAGACAAAACTTTGTTGTACCCTTGAGGTACATGAGAATCCATTTGACTGCCTCCCAGTGTTGTTTTCCAGGGTTAGAGAGAAAACGGCTCACTACACCCACTGCGCGTGCAATGTCTGGCCTGGTACATACCATTACATACATAAGGCTTCCAACAGTTGAAGAATATGGTATTGCTGACATTTCCTCTATCTCTTTCTTGGATGAGGGACACGAACTCTTGCTCAGTTTGAAATGGTGCGCTAGCGGAACACTGATTGGTTTGGGTTTCTGTATATCGAACCTTCTGATTACCCGTTCAATATACCTCTCTTGTGAAAGCCACAACTTCTTGTTCTGTCTGTCACGAACAATCTCCATTCCCAAAATCTGTTGAGCTGGTCCTAAGTCTTTCATGTCGAAAGCCTTGGAGAGTTCCTTCTTCAGCTGGCTGATCTTCGCTGCTTCTTGTCCAACAATCAATATGTCATCTACATATAGTAGAAGAGCAATAAAATTTCCATCTGGAAACCTCTGAATGTATACACACTGATCTGCTGCAGTTCTTTTGTAGCCTTGACCCACCATAAATGAGTTGAACTTCTTGTACTACTGCCTCGGTGCTTGCTTGAGCCCGTACAAGCTCCTTTTCAGCTTGCAAATAAGGTTTTCTTTACCTGAAACTTTGAATCCTTCTGGCTGCTCCATGTAGATTTCTTCATTTAGATCACCATGAAGAAATGATGTTTTGACACACATATGTTCAAGCTCCAAGTTCAATCTGGCTACCAATCCTATGATGACTCAGATTGAAGCCATTTTAACCACCGATGAAAAAATCTCATCAAACTCGATTCCTTTTTTCTGTAGGAATCATTTGACTACTAGCCGAGCTTTGTGCTTCACCACTTTTTCGCTGCCATCTTTCTTGAGCTTGAATACCCATTTGTTCTTCAGTGCCTTCATTCCATGTGGGAGCTTGACTATCTCATAGTGTTGTTTTTCTGCAGAGATTCCATCTCATTCTGCATTGCATGTAGCCATTTGTCTTTGTCTTTATGAGATATCGCTTCGTTGAAGGTTTCTGGCTCCCCCTCGTCAGTAAGCAGAATGTATTCTGATCCTGAGTATCTGACTGATGGAATCCGACCTCTCTCAGATCTTCGTACTGGAGGTTCTGGCTGTCTGTTGTCATCTGGATCTGTGGATGATCCTGAAGCCTCTGATAAAGCAGGTTGCAGCTCCCCCTGCTCAATACCTCCTTCCTCATCTGGTTCTGCTCTGGTATATCTTGCACCCTGTAGGCACTGCATTTTTACACATAAGTCCCTATGATGAGTCTCATTTTGGAGACACTACCTTTTAAGTCACGGAGGTCACGGAAAACGGACATCGGAAGGGGGAATTCAGAATAAACAAGGTTCACTGTTTTTCGTTGGTGCTACGTTCATGTATACGTTCGAACGTCAGACAGATTGCGGACGTTGGTGCCGCGTTCGAGTAAGCGTTCGAACGGTGTCGGTAATTTTGGTTTTGCTGCTAGCCTCACATTAAGCCCAATTCGCCCAAACCTTGGCCCACACGCCCAAGCCCACTTAAAACACATATTTAACACATGGTGAAATCAAAACAAATCTAAAAATCATATACCAAATTAAAGAAATTGCATGCCTAATAAAATCAACCAACAAACTAAATGCCTAATCTAAACCAATCAAATATAATCATAAAAAGTTAAAATCAATCAACCAATATATTATTCCCAAACTTAAAATATTGTATGCCTAATCAACATAAACTAAATATTCAACCTTCCCTATCTAGCCAAGATTTGTCCCTCATCAATCTTTGACTTCCCTTATCCAAGCCAATCAAATCCCTTTCCTTGTCAAGCCTAACCCTTTGCCTATAAAAAGAACCATTCACCAACCCTCTCAACCCTAGCTAGCTCATAGACACAACTCTCCCTCACTCTCAATAACAAAAAGATCACAAACCAAAGAACCCCCATCGCCTTGACCAAAACACATCCCGAACAGCCCCCTCACCTCACCGAAAAACACATCCCAAGCAGCCCTAAACACACACATAAAACAGCCCCCGAACCACACCATAACACCACCGAAAATAACACCCAAAACAGTAGCCAAAACATCCCAAAAACAGTAACTAAAATACAGCAGCAAAACAGTAGCAGCGGGGCAGCGAATCGGAGTCAAAACAGCAGCAAAAGACGGAGGACGACGACCCAAAACAGTAAGACAACGAACGAGAGCAGTGAACCAGTGAACCAGAAGAGTTGCGGAGCTTTACCCCTTCCGATCTTCGTGAAACGCGAGTCCGAGAGACGACTTAAAAGGTTAGACCTGAGGGTACTTTTTCATTAGTTTCTATCCGTTTCTTTTGTTATTGAAATTTTATTCGCATGAGAGTCGTTTATGGATGCATGTTGTGGCTTGAATGAAATGGAAGAGTGTCGTCTCTTGTGGTATATAGCATGGAAACCCAGACGTAAATTCCGTAGCCGAATCCGAATGGACGGTAATGCGGTCTGTACTTGGACACAACTCCACGTACCACTTGAGTAAACGACACTTTCTCTTGTTTCGTGTTGCTTTGGTTTATTTAATTCTTGTTATTTAAATTCTGCATGTTGTCTATTCCCGTATGATACGATCGAGTGCATGGGCTTAGTAAGTGCGATGAAAGGTTCCCTAATTGGAGGGTTAAAATCCTTCACCACGATGCTCTGCCGCACCGATTGATGTGTGTTCGGTTGAATGCGAAATACGTTCAATCGGACATACTTGGTTTGATATGATTGTCCTTATTTTCGTATGCATGATTCAACCGAGCGCATGGGCTTAGTAAGTGTGATGTGAGATCCCCTATGGGGAGGGGCTAAAGCCCTTTACCACGAGGCTTTGCCGCGCCGGTTGATGTGTGTTCGGTTGGATACAAGATACGTTCAATCGGGCACACTATGTTTAATATTATTGCTTTTCATTCTATGTATGCATGATTCAGTCGAGCGCATGGGCTTAGTATGTTGGTCTAAAGGTCCCCTCTTTGAGAGATCAAAGCCCAAAATGCCACCTTTACGGCAGTACTTCGCCGCGCCCCCCCTTTATTTTGTCAGTTATGTATTGCGTCCCATTTTCATGCATCAGGTCTGTTCCCGTTCGAACGCGTTACGAACGCAACTCAAACACGCATGTATTTTGCCTTGTCATGCATCAGGTCTTGCTTATGTTCGAACGCGTTCACGAACGCCATACGAACGTGAGCATCCTGTTTCATTTACGTTCTAACGCGTTATCAAACGCCATACGAACGCGAGCATTCTGTTTCATTTCGTTCGAACGCGTTATCAAACGCCACACGAACGCGAACCTTCTGTTTACCGTTCGAACGCGTTTACGAACGCTACACGAACGCGCACACACTGAACTGAGTCTGTCTTATCATATTCATGCATAATTGCCTCTTGGTTGATCTTTCTTGTGTTATATAGCCAACCGATTATTTTTATTCTTGCATTTATCCATTCTATGTGTTCTTGGGATTGTATTCAAACATGATTAGGCTGTTAGCAGGTTATTTGGTTAATAGGCTCATGAGATAGTACTCAAGCATGATTAGGTTGTTCTTAGTTTTCCATATCATAGGATTGAAATATGTTCATGAGATTGTCATGTGATGTTGCATGTTGTGATGAACTTGTTGATGTATGCATATGAATCTAGAAGCATGATATTTTTGGAAATAAATGTTATTTAAGCCTGGTTAAATTATTACATAAATCCTTTTATTACAAGTGACATAAGTAAGGGACCATTCGAACCCAACGGTTTGAGGTCTTCCCTTGCGAGGGGTGAGTGCGGCCTTAAATCTTTGTCCCGGTTCACACCGGGTGGCGACTCCATATTATTTAGTACTTCCCAACTAGTGCCGCGAGCCTAGAAATGGCGTCGCCCAGGTCCTGTTGTCCACAGTCTGGCGACTCCACTGGGGATAGAGAATTGGCCCCGAAATATTGTCTTGTAATGAGTGGATTTATGTTTTAATTGGCCATGTCTATAGTGGATAAGTAGGGGTTTAATCAAGGGCACTTTGAGGCTAGGTAATGGTTTGGTGTCTTCCTTCACTCACTACCTTTCTAGAAGGAAAAGCTGTGAGGACACCTATATGGCCATCTACTCGTAGCCTTTGTGATGGACTAATTTGGAGGACTCGTTGTTTATTCCTGACAACAAGCGATAAGAGCCTAAGAGGCTTGGGTATTTAAGTGAGCCTCGCTCCACCTTCCCTCTGGGGAATCTACAACGGGAAATCCATTTGACAGTCCATCACACACCATAGCTCGTTGGCACATACCTTAGTGTATAAAAAGGGATGCGCTCACTTGGTCGCTTGAACCCTTGAGTGGGGGAGAGACCTAGTTGTGGGCTATCCTTCGCGGTGTGAGAGCCTTTGTCCATACTCTTGCAAATCCACCCATAGACCGGTTTGTACGGTTAAAGTAACAATTATTTCCTTGAGCATGTGCTTATGGACCATCCTCATTTGGATGCAGTTGGACTATTGTCAGAAATGCGGGCTTGCTGGGCCATTTAAACTGGGGCAAGTTCGTACTGTATGACTATTAGGCCCAAGGCTTCTGAAATGTTGATGGGCCATTATGTAAAAATTATTATGTTATGTTTGCATTATCGCCCTTCTATGCTTGTGTTTGGGAACATCATCGTTTGGATCCATTTGGACCATTTGTCATGGGATATGGACTTGTTGGGCCATTTAAACTGGGACAAGAATGTATTCCATGACTATTGGGCCAAAGGCGTCTAAGTGTTGATGGGCCACCTTGTGCTTGTGTTCGGAGTATTATCATTTGGATTTAGTTGGGCTCCTTTCCATAAGATATGAACTTGTTGGGCCATTTAAACTGGGACGTGTTCACTCTTATGACAGTCAGCCCAAAAGCTTCTAAAATGATAAGGGCCGACTTGTTTGAAAATTTTATTGACTTAGTATGATTTATATGTTATATGCCTCTTATGTACATCATGCATACATACATCATGTTAACCCTTGTGTTCTGAAAGCCATCATAGATTCCCGTTGGGTTAGAAAAAAGGGAAGACTCATCAAAATACTGGGAACAGACATGAGTGAATCAGATATTGAGGTGTCCCGTATGGATCAGTTGGAAAACGGTCTCGCCAAGGTCACTGAACAGTTGCAAGCCTTGACTACTGCCATGACAAATATGTTGTGCCCCGTGCTGGGGGAAATTCTGAGAATGTAAGGCGCGAGGAGCCTCCGAATGGGTTGGGGGATGATATCCCCGCTTTTGATGATGATATGGCAGAGTATGCAACAGACAGAGTGATTGGGTCTCAAGCCGAGATACAGAGAAATCAGGGACCAGGTTGAATCCGTTACCCGCAAGATGAGGGGTAAGAATGAAGATTTGCTAGATTATGAGACAATGAAGTTTGAGGAGCAGTTGCCAGCGCAGTTTAAGATGCCGGATTTGGCTAAGTTCAATGGGAATGGAGATCCGAGGGTGCATCTCCGTCAGTATGTGTCTGTTATGAGTTCAGTTGGCTTGTCTCAGCGCCAGGTACATAAAATGTTTGGGATGTCACTCGAGGGGGCACCCGTAGTATGGTACCATAACCTGGACAAGCAGGTTAAGGAAGATTGGAGGGAGCTAGCTGATGCTTTCTTAAAACAATATGTCACAGACCTGGAGATTGACTTGTCATTCCGTGACTTAGAAAATATCAAGCAGAAGAAGCCGGAGGAAAATTTCAAGGAATATGTGGACCGCTGGAGGAGCCAGCTTCTGAAGATGCAGACCCGGCCCTCAGAAAAGGACCAGATCAAAATGATCATCAAGGGCACCAAACCCTCTATTTATGGCAAACTGAGGAGAATAACTTCGATGATTACTGATTTTCGACAGCTGAGGGAGACAGTTATGGATATTGAGGAGGAGGAAGCCGAGAACAGAAAGTTTTATGGACAGAACAGAAGGAATATTGGGGGACATTCAGGAACTATGCCTGCTACTGCTGAGGTCACTGCCATTAAGAACAGACGATTTTCTAACCTTGGTAAGCCTCTTTCAAAGGTATTCAAAAGCTGAAAGCGCAAGGACTCTTAAAACCTTTGGAACCTAGGCCCATTCCAAATCCTGTGCCACCTCACATGAACTTAAACTTATACTGTCACTTCCACCAAGAAAAAAGGTCATGACACCGACAACTGCGCCCGCCTCAGACATGAAATCCAAAACCTCATCGATGCCCATACAATACGCGACTCAGAGAAAGAACAACCCAGTGCCTACATGATCAACTCTGGCCTACCCGAAACCCTTGTCCTCCAAACTCTTAACCACTCAGCTTCATAGGAATAAGGGATAACAATGGTGAAGAACCATGGGCTGAAGAAGAGGGCACTGTTGTTTCTCCTAGTTTATCTTGTACTTTTAATAAAGACATTGATTTTGTTTACCTGTTCGAACTTTTCCTCAACAATAATAAAGGCGATCATTTCATTTATCTGCCTAAAACTATTACTTTCAAACTTGCAACATGAGTGTGTTCAATCTTGGTAATGTGATGCTCAGAGCGTAGGGAATCCTCAAAAGAAGCAAGCAGAAAAGATAAGTTAGCCATTCAGGAATTGGGAAATGGAGACAGTGGGGGACTTAGACTTGGAAAGAAACGGGTTCCTGGAACAAATCAGGGTAGACAGGTGGAAATGGAACTTTCCCTAAGAGGAGAATGGTCATCAATGGAATTGACGGAAGACCTAACCCAACGAGATAGGAAACTCATTCACGCATGCATGCATAGACGTAAATAATTTTGCATTCCTTTTTGTGTTTTGTGTTTGTTTTGTGTCATAGGTTTTGAAGAAGAAGAGAGAAAGAAGAGAAAAAGCGGCAAATGAAAGCCAGTCATAAGCATCAATATTAGCATCAGTATCAGCATGGGGGCGAGGCCCATATCAATATCAACATAGGGGCGAGGCCCATATCAATATCAGTTTGAGGGCGAGGCCCACATCAGTATCAGTTCAGGGCCGAGACCCACATCATCTTTAGCTTGGGGGCGAGGCCCATGTCAGCTCGGGGGCGAGGCCCATATCAGTTTGGGGGCGAGGCCCATATCAGTATCAGATCGAGGGCGAGGCCCATATCAATTCAGGAAGAAAGCCTACATTCGGTACAATCCAGGAACAAAGCCTCATATCAGTGTAGTTTGAGAAAAAGCTCAAGGGGAAGAAAGCCTCATATCAGTATAGTTTGAGAACAAAGCTCAAGGGGAAGAAAGCCTCATGTCAGTATAGTTTGAGAATAAAGCTCGGAAGGAATTAAGCCTCATCTCAACAGTTCGAGAATAAAGCTCGGGAGGAATAAAGCCTCATCTCAACAGTTCGAGAATAAAGCTCGGGAGGAAGAAAGCCTCATGTCAGTACAGTTCAGGAATAAAGCCCACACTCAGTGCAGTTCAAGAAGAAAGCCTACATTCAGTTCAGTTCAGGAAGAAAGCCCGCATTCAATACAGTTCAAGAACAAAGCTCAAGGGGAAGAAAGCCTCATGTCAGTACAGTTCGGGAACAAAGCCCACACTCAGTGCAGTTCGGGAATAAAGCCCACATTCAATACAATTCAGGAAGGAAGCCTACGTCCAGCAAACTCGGAATAAAGCCCACATTCAGTTCAGTTCAGGAAAAAAGCCTGCATTCAGCTCAGTACGGGAATAAAGCCCACATCCAATGCATTCGGAATAAAGCCCACACTCAGTGCAGTTCAGGAAGAAAGCCCACATTCAGTATAGTTCAGGAAGAAAGCCTGCATTCAGCTCAGTTCGGGAACAAAGCCCACACTCAGTGCAGTTCAGGAAGAAAGCCCATATTCAACACAATTGAAGGAAGAAAGCCTAGAGGAATAAAGCCTCATCTCAACACAGTTCGAGAATGAACAAGCCGGGAATGACACTCCAAGAATGGAAGCACAGTTCGAGAATGGACCACATCACAGCCGGTTCGAGAACGAACCAGGGGTCGCAGCACCTCACCATCCAAATCAACTCAACTCAACACATGGTAAGTCAAGTGGCAGCTGGCGAGCCAGGTAAGTGAAAATGCATGTCATGTACTTTGATAGGATTGTCACTGTCACACACTGCACAAGTCCCATCAAAGTGGGGGCGACTGTAGGCACTGCATTTTTACACATAAGTCCCTATGATGAGTCTCATTTTGGAGACACTACCTTTTAAGTCACGGAGGTCACGGAAAACGGACATCGGAAGGGGGAATTCAGAATAAACAAGGTTCACTGTTTTCGTTGGTGCTACGTTCGTGTATACGTTCGAACGTCGGGCAGATTGCGGACGTTGGTGCCGCGTTCGAGTAAGCGTTCGAACAGTGTTGGTAATTCTGGTTTTGCTGCTAGCCTCACATTAAGCCCAATTCGCCCAAACCTTGGCCCACACGCCCAAGCCCACTTAAAACACATATTTAACACATGGTGAAATCAAAACAAATCTAAAAATCATATACCAAATTAAATAAAATACTTACACAAATTAAAGAAATTGCATGCCTAATTAAAATCAACCAACAAACTAAATGCCTAATCTAAACCAATCAAATATAATCATACCAAGTTAAAATCAATCAACCAATATATTATTCCAAACTTAAAATATTGTATGCCTAATCAACATAAACTAAATATTCAACCTTCCCTATCTAGCCAGATTTGTCCCCCCTCAATCTTTGACTTCCCTTATCCAAGCCAATCAAATCCATTTCCTTGTCAAGCCTAACCCTTTGCCTATAAAAAGAACCATTCACCAACCCTCTCAACCCTAGCTAGCTCATAGACACAACTCTCCCTCACTTTCAATAACAAAAAGATCACAAACCAAAGAACCCCCATCGCCTTGACCAAAACACATCCCGAACAGCCCCCTCACCTCACCGAAAAACACATCCCAAGCAGCCCTAAACACACACATAAAACAACCCCTGAACCACACCATAACACCACCGAAAATAACACCCAAAACAGTAGCCAAAACATCCCAAAAATAGTAACTAAAATACAGCAGCAAAACAGTAGCAGCGGCAGCGAATCGGAGTCAAAACAACAGTAAAAGACGGAAGACGACGACCCAAAACAGTAAGACAACGAACGAGAGCAGTGAACCAGTGAACCGGAAGAGTTGCGGAGCTTTACCCCTTCCGATCTTCGTGAAACGCGAGTCCGAAAGACGACTTAAAAGGTTAGACCTGAGGGCACTTTTTCATTAGTTTCTATCCGTTTCTTTTGTTATTGAAATTTTATTCGCATGAGAGTCATTTATGGATGCATGTTGTGGCTTGAATGAAATGGAAGAGTGTCGTCTCTTGTGGTATATAGGATGGAAACCCAGACATAAATTCCGTAGCCGAATCCGAATGGACGGTAGTGCGGTCTGTACTTGGGACACAACTCCACGTACCACTTGAGTAAACGGCACTTTCTCTTGTTTCGTGTTGCTTTAGTTTATTTAATTCTTGTTATTTAAATTCTGCATGTTGTCTATTCCCGTATGATACGATCGAGTGCATGGGCTTAGTAAGTGCGATGAAAGGTTCCCTAATTGGAGGGTTAAAATCCTTCACCACGATGCTCTGCCGCACCGATTGATGTGTGTTCGGTTGAATGCGAAATACGTTCAATCGGACATACTTGGTTTGATATGATTGTCCTTATTTTCGTATGCATGATTTAACCGAGTGCATGGGCTTAGTAAGTGCGATGTGAGATCCCCTATGGGGAGGGGCTAAAGCCCTTTACCACGAGGTTTTGCCGCGCCGGTTGATGTGTGTTCGGTTGGATACAAGATACGTTCAATCGGGCACACTATGTTTAATATTACTGCTTTTCATTCTATGTATGCATGATTCAGTCGAGCGCATGGGCTTAGTATGTTGGTCTAAAGGTCCTCTCTTTGAGAGATCAAGAGCCCCAAAAGGCCACCTTTACGGCAGTACTTCGCCGTGCCCCCCCTTTATTTTGTCAGTTATGTATTGCGTCCCATTTTCATGCATCAGGTCTGTTCCCGTTCGAACGCGTTTACGAACGCAACTCGAACGCGCATGTATTTTGCCTTGTCATGCATCAGGTCTTGCTTATGTTCGAACGCGTTCACGAACGCCATACGAACGTGAGCATCCTGTTTCATTTACGTTCGAACGCGTTATCAAACGCCATACGAACGCGATCATTCTGTTTCATTTCCGTTCGAACGCGTTATCAAACGCCACACGAACGCGAACCTTCTGTTTACCGTTCGAACGCGTTTACGAACGCTACACGAATGCGCACACACTGAACTGAGTCTGTCTTATCATATTCATGCATAATTGCCTCTTGGTTGATCTTTCTTGTGTTATATAGCCAACCGTATTATTTGTATTCTTGCATTTATCCATTCTATGTGTTCTTGGGATTGTATTCAAGCATGATTAGGCTGTTAGCAGGTTATTTGGTTAATAGGCTCATGAGATAGTACTCAAGCATGATTAGGTTGTTCTTAGTTTTCCATATCATAGGATTGAAATATGTTCATGAGATTGTCATGTGATGTTGCATGTTGTGAGGAACTTGTTGATGTATGCATATGAATCTAGAAGCATGATATTTTTTAAAATAAATGTTATTTAAGCCTGGTTAAATTATTACATAAATCCTTTTATTACAAGTGACATAAGTAAGGGACCATTCCGAACCCAACGGTTTGAGGTCTTCCCTTGCGAGGGGTGAGTGTGGCCTTAAATCTTTGTCCCGGTTCACACCGGGTGGCGACTCCATATTATTTAGTACTTCCCAACTAGTGCTGCGAGCCTAGAAACGGCGTCGCCCAGGTCCTGTTGTCCACACACCCCATCCTCATCTGCTGCCACTGGTGTTGGTGCTGAGGTTGTGTCTGGATTTGCATCAGCATTGTCAGCACTGGTTTTAGAAGGCATCTTGGGCTTTTCAATGTCTTCTATTGTCTGGTCTTCAAGAAACACTACATCTCTGCTTCTGATGACCTTCATTTCCTTCGGGTCCCATAACCTGTATCCAAATTATTCATCTCCATAGCCTATGAAGATGCATGGGGTAGTTCTTGCATCGAGCTTCTGCCTGAGCTCCTTGGATACATGTGCAAATGCTAAACATCCGAATATTCTGAGGTGAGAATATGAATGATTCTTACCAGACCACACTTTCTCTGGAATCTCGAAATTCAACGGTACAGATGGTGATCTGTTGATCAGGTAGCAGGCGGCACGAACAGTTTCTCCCCAGAATGGCTTTGGCAGCGTAGCCATACTGATCATGCTTCTGACCTTCTCCATAATGGTGCGGTTCATTCTTTCAGCGACACCATTGTGTTGTGGGGTGCGTGGAACAGTCCTCTCATGTCGAATACCGTGGCTTCCGCAGTAGGCATCAAACTCCCTGGAAGTGTATTCGCCTCCATTGTCTGTGCGAAGGCACTTCAGTTTCTTCATGTTTCACGCTCGACCATGGCATGGAACAATTTGAAATAGTCCAGGACCTGATCCTTTGTTTTCAGAAAATATACCCACACTTTCCGAGAAGTATCGTCAATAAAAGTCATAAAATATTTGTTACCACCTAGTGAGTTTACCTCCAATGGACCACATACATCAGAGTACACCAGACTGAGTAACTCTGATTTCTTTGTAGAAGAGAAATTGAAAGAGACTCTGTGTTGCTTACCGAATAGACAGTGATTGCAAGGATCTAGAGCATCATTTTTGGAGACAGTGATCAGATCCTTCTTTGTCAATGTAGACAACCCCCTTTCACTCATGTGACCGAGTCTCTGGTGCTACAGATTCTGAGAAGCCTCCGATTCAGCTACATTTAGGCTTTCTGCACAAATCTTCACATGAGTCTTGTATAAGGTTCCACAGATATGTCATCGGGCAATGACCATGGCACCTTTTATCATCCTCCAAGTATCGTTGCTGAACTGTCTAGCATAACCTTGTTTGTCAATGGCTACCCCCGAGAGTAAGTTGAGCCGAAGTTCTGGAACATGTCTGACCTCATTCAGGGTTATTGTATACCCTGCATTTGTTCGCAACTGTATTTCACCAATTCCTTCTATCTGAGAGGAACTGGTATTCCCCATCTTCACTGCTCCAAAGTCTCTTGCTTTGTATGTTGTGAAGAAATCCCTATGAGGAGTGACGTGGTAGGATGCTGCAGTACCTATCACCCACTCGACATCCTGAGTTGCGGTGTGAATGCATGCTTCTTCATGGCTGGAGCATATAACTACATCCACTGTAGTAACTACTAGTGTCTTCGCGTCATTCTTCTTCGGCTGGTTATTGCCTTGTCCCTGCTCCCGTTGCAGTTTCCGGCAATTTTTCTTCAAGTGGCCTTCTATGCCACAGTGGAAGCACTTGTATGTATTTTTCCCGTCCTTGGATCTGCCCCTGCTTTTGCTTCTGCCTCTCCTCCCACCTTAATCTTTTTCCTCTTGTCTTCCTCGCTGCTTCGAGACAAGGGCTTCTGTTTGATCTGAGCCCACGTCTTTTCTTTTGGCTTCTTTATTTGACAAGGCATCTTTTACCATAGGCATGGTAAGTTTGCCTCATGGAGCTGAGTTACTGAGAGTAACCACCAGAGTCTCCCAGCTATCAGGAAGAGAACTGAGTAGCAAGAGGGCTTGAACTTCGTCTGCCAGTTGCATGTCTACTGCAGACAACTGGTTCATCAGGCTTTGGAACTCGTTGGTGTGTTCTACTACGGAAGTTCCACTCCGTAGCTTCAGGTTCACCAAACGCATCATGATTAAGGCCTTATTACGAGCTGTTTTTGCCTGGAACATGTCTTCCAATTTCCTTCATATTTCATAAGCATCTGTGTCCTGTGCTACATGGTGGAAGACACTGTGACCGATCCACTGCCTTATCTGACCCAAAGTTCTGCTATTGAGTTTATTCCAGTCATACTCCTTAACAGACTCTGGTTTCACTCCCTTCAACTCGATGACATCAAACAGATCTTTACAATGTAAAAAATCTATCATCCTAGGTCTCCAGAGGGAGTAATTAGTGGCAGCCAATTTAATCATTGCACCAGAATGAGAATCCTCCATCTCCATTTTAAGTTTTAAAGTTTAAAATGAAAATAGATTACAATCGGGGTTGAATTTCACAAATCTGAGGTCACCGTTGCGTCCGGAACGGTCGAAATTGGTGGAATAGACACTTCGTTGGTCTAAATCCGACACCGGGGCTGATTTGTAAATTCCTAAAAGTTCTGGGGTAAAACTATAAAATTCAAAACTTCAGGGGGCTAAATGAAATTTACCAGTCTACTGACGTGCCAGATGGGACCGGCTATGTTGACGTGGCGGCTGACGTGTCAGCTGACGTGGCGCTGACTGGACGCTGACGTGGCGCTGACGTGATCGTCTTCAACTTTCGTCTGGCGCGTGCTGCGCGTGGTGGCGCGTGGGTGGCTCACTGGAAGGCGCGTGCGGCGAGTGAGGAGGCTGTGGACGTTGGTACGGTCACCGAAAGATACCACCATGCTCGTCTCGACGTGAACTAGCTGATGTTACCCTCAAAATGAATTTTTGACAACTTTTCCGGAACTCGAATTTTCCGAACCGAACTTCGTTCTTCGGTTTTTCGATCCCAATGAAGAACCAAAGCTCCTGATACCACTTGTTGTGATTCACCGATCACTTTAGAGAATATTTGAGGAAAAAACCGAATTGTATTTATTACTTTCAAGAATAAATACTAGTTTACAACTAGAAACTCAAAAACCTCACACACTCTCTCTATACAATCTCTACACTCTTTGAGATGGTTTACAATGCTGCAATGTTCTGAATTTATAGGTAAAACATGGCTACTGTTCATGCCATAAATCACTCCTTGATTTATGGCATAATTCATGACATTTGTTGGTTGCTTCTCTAATGTCAAAAGTTCCACCGAAAGTTTGCATGGCATTATGCATGCATTTTCTTCATGTTGGACTTCTTGCTAAAGTAGATTGTTGGTATGTGATGCTAGCTGGATTTCATTACAACTTCTAGATAGCCCAGTCAGTGCAACAATATCCCTCAGGGTAATAGACATAAGACCAAAGAGGGAGATGAAAGAGTTACAGAACCGATATCATAACCAAAAGGCACCACCCAAAAGCTCATTGGTGGGTTTGAATGAGACTTTAGTCATCTAAAAAAATCAATGTCAATATATCTTCCATGTCCCAAACGGTTTGATACTATGGAGAAAGTCTACCAATCCTTACTGCATCGGTAAATGCGCAATGCCGATTCTCCAGTAAAGGAAAAAAAAACAAATTCAAATACCTAAATAGCAATTGAGTAGCCTTAAGGATTGTGTTGGGTTTGTAGAAGGGTATCAAATCCTGAAGTAGAACATAGGAAAAAAAACATTATTAAAGTGGCAGTAACATTGGAAGAATAGAACCATATCTCAAGAAATTTACATTTCCCTTATTGGAACAAGCGAGAGCGGCTGAAGCGATATGGGGAACGGAGGCTTCTCTACTTAGTGACATATCTGTGCAAAAGAGAAACTTCAATGAGCAAGTGACCACAAGGAGACATGGACAAGAAATATCAATGAATATTGTAGGTTCGGTAAACATATATTATGTCACATAGTTCTTTAAAGAAGTCAAACCAGAATTTGGCCAGAAACAACCATATTAGCCAAATCCTCAAATTCTCAAGATAATTTCCCTTTCCTTTCACATCAAATCCTCCAATTTTCTAGACAATTTCTCCACTATTTCCAACTATCCAGATATTAGCCAAAACATATCATTACCTTACAAACATTTAATTAACACTGACCTAATGAAAGCAGACCAACGTCCGCAATTCAAAACAATAATTTCGCCAACATTTTGGAAAAATTCCTCCAATAATTAAACATGCCCAATTCCATAGTATTAACCAAAAAATCCAGAGACAATTCCACATGAGCTACTTCTAAGCCTATCAAGCCATAAAATCCCAACAAGTCAAATTGAGAATTCCAACTTGCCCATGGGGAATTGAGAAAAGCTAAGAGCTGGAGAAAGTCCCGGAACCATCGAACGCAATAGAAAAATTGAGGTGATTGTTGCCGAAGCAGTTGATGATGGGACAAAATAAAACCCAGTGGTTTAGGGAACTACGGTATAGTTCAAGATTCTTGGAGTTGTTATGGCATATAAGGAAGAAGATGGCAGGTGAGCATCGGTTCCGGTTCTACCCGGAACCGGTTGGAACCGGACCGATTTTTCTGGTTTGGAACCGGAACCGGTTGTAATCGGGTAGGTTCCGGTTCCAAATATGAAGGAACCGATTTTATCCGGGTAGGTTCCGGTTCCAAAATAGTCGGAACCGGAACCGGACCATGGAATCGGTTTATATGAACATAAATTTTAAACAGAATGTAGGTGTGTTTGAGTTAAATTTTAATTGTACAAATTTTAAAGAGTCGGAGTTCATATAACAATATTTTAGTGCTTCTATCAAGTATATATAGAATGTAGGTGTGTTTGAGTTAAACAGAGACGCTTAAAATTAGAAAATGAGCCCATTGCAAACAGAAAGCTGCTATAATTTAAAACTACCACAACGAGGGGGAAAATAATCAATCAATAAATAAAATTTTCCTTTACTCCATTTTGTTGTAACAAAAAAAACATCTTCTTAATCTAATTCGAAATATTCCAACACGGCAGAATTCGACTCTAAGATTATATGTATTTATTTTTTATCTCTCCATTTTCCCAGCAACATAAGTATAATGAAAATCTATATATAACCAATGATATCAATAATCAAATATTTTGAAAGAAAATAGTGGGTTATTGTATAACCTTTCGTTCTTGAGCTTCCGCACTCCGATTTGGTCCCTATTTTTTCCTACGTACTCGTATCGGAATGTAGTTTTCATTAAAATATTTTAAAATAGGGTAATTCGGAACCGGACCGGAACCGGATTGGAACCGAATAATAGGGTACCCTGTTTAACTGGGTAAGTTCTGGTTCCACTTAGAGCGGAACCGAATTTTTCCGGGTAGGTTCCGGTTCTATGCGGAACCGGAACCGAAACCGGTTTTGCTCACCCCTAGATGGCATAGCCACAAGGATCGTGGGGCTGGAAGTCTCCGTGAGCAGGGGATATGTGACCGTGAAATAGGAGAGGACAATTCCTTGCAGGAGTATAAAAGTGAGGATGATTGACAATTTAAGGGAAATACAACTCAATCCAACAACAACAACAACTCAAATTTAATGTCTTAGCTAGCAGTTTAGATCTTTTATGATTCTAATTCCATATTTCCAATAGTTTTAATATTTCAAGCAATCTTTTAATAATTGAAATTTCAGTAATCAAAGTATTCATTTTAGAATTCTAGTTGTAGTAGATCATTTTTTATTTATTTTTCAGCATCTTAGCTTTAATCTATTTGTTCATTCATTTCGGACTTTAGATAATCCATTAGCAATCGTTTGTTTTAGAAATTAGTCATCATCAATTTTAATTTTTAGGACTCATTCCTCTGGCACACCCACACAAGATAATTTGTGGAGCAACACATGTATATTAGATTATGAAAATTATGATGACCTAACCCTATTATAGTCAGATATTATTTTTTTCATAATACATGGAATGAAACCTCTTGAGCCCTCACAATTTTTTCTTAGTATGAGCCCAAACACACCAAAATAGTAACTGCTTGTTAAAGGAACATAATATATATAAGCCATTTGTTGAGGAAAATATCTCATATCGGCTGAAATAATTAATTAAATTCAAAATATAAGCATTTGACAACCTTCAACTCTTAAGCTAGCTTTTAGGTTGAGTCAGGCTCATGAAAATTTCAACATGGTATCATAGACACACTCATGCATAAGTGGGCTCACACTACATATCCACATGACATAGATCAGGTAAAAAACCGACCTGCACGTGAGGGGTTGTTGAGGAAAATATCTCATATTGGCTGAAATAAATAATTAAACTCAAAATATAAATATTGGACAACCATCAACTTTTAATCTAGCCTTTGGGTTGAGTTAGGGCCATGAATTTCAACATCATCCCAAGTTTGCTCCTAAGTAACTTAGGATATTACATCCACCATCTTATTAGGCCTAACGTCCCCATTGACACACTTCCTGTTGGTGAGATGTCTTTAATACCAATTGTGACAGCCACATCCCTACCAACCGAGTAGATATTATCTATTTTGGACACATATATAGCTTGTCATATTACCCTCATGAAACTGCTAGGTCTTTAAGGGGATGATTGTAATATATATCCCACATTGCTAGTGAGTAGGTGTTAGGGTTAGTGCTCAAAGCGCCAATCTGGATCGTATTTATGTCTGATTAATGAATACAAACAAAACTTTTTTTCCATAATATTACTTATTTATGGTCACATCTCTTATCTTTTATATACGTATTCGATCTAATATCGATTAGATTTAAACTAAATTTGGTTTAGTGATCCCAGGATTTACAACGTAGTATGCAGTTATAACGTAATTTGTAATTGACATTGGAAAATGTCACTATAAGTTGTATATTCTCAAATAAAATTCATGGTCAAGATTTACTAACAGGGGTCGGTTAGTAAAATCCGCTAAGACCAGTACATATCGTATATCGAGACTTGGTCTGATGGTTTATCCCAATGAACCATGAGTCTCGGGAGACTCATATAGACATGTAGGTGTTTATTTGATAAACACCGAATGAATCACCAAAGATTTCTTAATATATGGTACACCAACATCTATAGGAATATTCTCGAGTCGAGTAGCATAATGATCATTTGACTTGAGATATTGTTGGCGACTTGGTCGCATAATCGATTGTAATTGGTTTTGATGATGTAATGCGAGAAAGAAGACTTTGACGTGCAAACACGAAGCAATACAAAAAGTGTCAAAGCATATGTGGTGAAGAGCGAGAATGTGAAAACTAACGCTTAATTGAAGAAATCATGTGAAGTCTTAGCTTAGTGCTCTAATTGTAAGTGAGTTTACTCAAGTGATCTAAATCTCTTAGGAATCATACATTTTGCATCACTTGCATTTAAAATGGCTTAGAATGCTAAAAGAATCATTCGCATTTTATTTGCACCAAAATGAACTTCATGCACAAGTGCATCGGTAAATGATCTTCTAAAAACTAGAAAATGGTTAAATTAAACTTCCAATTATATACCTTTAGATAGATATGTGTCTCTAGTTTGCTACGGTTCAAACGGAACACAATTCCGATGCATAGAACGTTTGCTAGAGCCATTTTACTACAACATGTTCATATGTGCGTTTTCTGCATACATGTCACATTAGAAAATTTCCATAAATTCCATCTTAATGTTTTTAGAGCGAAATTTTTTACAAAAGCTAGATCTATGTGTCTAGTTTATGTAGAAATTTACGGATCATGATTTGGAATTATCTAGAGAAAGTTATGGCCAAAATACCGAGTGTCGTCAGTCTTGACTGGTCATCAGAACATCCATTCCGGTCTCTATTCCGGTCTCCATTCCGGTCTCTATTCTGGTCTAGCCTTTATGGTGCAGTTACTGAAACCAGGGAGATCCATTCTGGTCTCCATTCTGGTATCTATTCTGGTCTAGCTCTTCATTTTGCATACATTCTGGAACCGGGCCAAACCATACCGATTTTCATACCGGTCAAGCTCTTCATTGTGCACACTCACTGGAACCGGCACGGACCAAACTGGTCCTCATACCGATTTCCATACCGGTCTAAAGTACACTTGCCCAACGGTAATATAGCCATTAGTATCCGTTGGAACCCCAGACCGGCATACCGGTCCCATATCAATTTCCATACCGGTCTCGCTGTAAGTTGGGGAATACTTTACATTTTATTATAAATAGAACCCCAACTCATTTGCCTTGGTTAAGATACTTAATACACAACCTTCATACATTCTCTAAGGCAAATACAAGAGTGTCTTAAACCTTCATACACTTAAACACTCATAGAAACTCACACACATCTTCATTACATTTAGTGAGCTTGGACCACTTGGGTATGCAACTCACACAATCTTCTTAATATTTGTGAGTTCTCAAGTGTGTTTTAATTCTTTCTTAACAAAACACTTGTGATTTGTGAAATCCCATTTGGTTGGGTAAGTTGTAAAGGTTGTGAGTGCGCCTACGAACAAAATTCAAAGTTGTAAAAGGTTTAGAGTGCGCCTTTGCGGAAAACTCTTGGTTACGAGTGAACCACGGAAAACTCGATTCTAGTGGAAATCTTCAAGCGAGGCTTGGAGGAGTGGACGTAGGCACGTTTGGCCGAACCACTATAAATCTCGGTGTCATATTTCTCTTTCCCTATACTTTTGTTTATAGCAAGTTTATTTATGCTTATATATATTGAATAGAAAACTTGTATATAGGCTATTAATTGGGATAGAGAAAATTACCTTAAGTCCCCACTTGGTAATAAGAGCTAAAAATCGGAAAAGATTTATTAATTCCGCATTTATAGCGATAACCCAATTCATCCCCTCTTGGGTATAGAGATTTCTTGTCGCTATTGCTTGTAGGCACTTTCAGATACCACTGTGGATATATAAGTTATCTTTCATACTTTGATGGCAGTCATGTCACCGATCTATTTAGATCAGACCTCCATCTGTTCGTTGAGTGTGGACTCATGCTTATGATATCTTTTGAGTATCAAATAGAATTTGTCAGTCCTGTTTACATGACATAGGTATCATGCACATGTTTATGATCTAGTAAATCAATGGTCATGGTACACTGCGAAAGCGAGTTCCGAGTGTTATTTAGAGATCGTAAATTTATAAGTCGACTATATTAACGTTCCTATCTATATCCACTGCATAATATAGATAGTCTGTGACAGAGAGATTATACGTATGTAATAACCTCGACTTGTATAGTTTAGCGAGATTATTTGTGATCATCACAATTTATGATTTGGTAAATTATTGCACAAATTTGGATTCCGTGAGGGATAAAACTGAATTTAGAGTCTCACAATATGAAGTGTATTCATTGAGAACTTGGGCAACGCGTTATGAATAATACTGATTATTCATAATACTTTATCGGATTAAATAATTTAATTAGAATCGTTTAACGATTAACCAAAATACATGCATATGGGCATTTCAGTCATTTCTTAATTAATGTGTATTTATATTTAATACATGATTTATTTAAATACACATTAATTATTTATCAAATAAGATTTTGACACATGTCATTAATATATGTATTTTATTATTTAATGTAAATAAAATTACGTATATAAAGATATTTATATTAATTAATTATTTGATTATTTAATTAATAAATAATTAAAAATAAAAATCTAATGCCATCATTTGCTAGGGAAATGGCTTGATATAATTGGTTACACTTGACTTTATTAAAGTTAAAGGTTATCAAATTGATTTGAACTTTGTTTTAATTAGATTAAACAAATCAAACATATTTGTATTATTTTTCTCCTAGATTTCGACCAAATGAAAAAAATATTTAAGTGAAAAATATTTTATTTGTTCTAAGAAGTTCAACCTTCCAAGAATATAGAAAATGAGAGGTTTGAGAGAAAATAAAAGTGTTAGAGGTTTTTTTGAAGAAAATTTAAAATTAAGGTATTTTTCTTACTTTCTTCAATTGAAAAATTATTTCTATTGTCCTATCTATTTACATATGATGTAGATTTATTTTTCCCTCTCTTGAATATATGTTGGGATGGTTGGATGCTTTGAAAATGAATATATGCATGTGTATAAAGCTAGTAAGCTTAATTAGTGTAATATAAGCTTATTTTGGTTATTAGATAACTTCTTGTTATTTTAGAGTGTTATGACCACTCTTGTAATACCTAGAATTGTTCTTGAGTTCATCATTTGTGGTGGCTTTGATTGGTGTAGATATTAATTGAATTAATGTTGAGAAAATTGGATTTAAATATGAAAAATGATTATTTTTATATTCAGATCAGATCTGAAAATTCTGAAAATTTTGTGATGAAAAATATGTCATTTAAATATATTGGATGTGTATTGAGCATTAGAATAATTGTCGGAAATTATGTCGGAGTGAAAATACACGAAAATGGTAAAAAACGGTGTTACCGGGGGAGTTTCAGGCATACCAAGTAACGGCTATCCAAACAGTGAATTAGTCACTATTCGAGCAGCTCATGAACTGCCCAATTACTATTGGGGCTGACTTGGGCAGCCCCCCATGGTATTGGTTTGTCTGTTCGGTCGTAAACGTGTTTTATGCTATTTTGCGGAAAAATATTTTCGTAAAAGTTTTACGATGTTTTGTAAATTAATTTTGCCGTTATTTGATATCGAATAAATTGTTTAGGTGAAATATGAATGAATTATTCATATAAATTATTGAATAATTTATTCGGTAAATTTTAAAATTTTAAAATTATGATTTCATTTGAATCACACGCGTATAACGTAGTACCCTTAACTAATAAATGTGTTTCGTGCTGTAGAGCCCCATAATAAAGTACACCGGATATTTATGTATTAGGCCTTCTCTTTTACGTAGCCAATCTTCCATTCAAAACCTACGTAACAGCGTCATCGAGTTTGCTGGATTGTCGAGTTACAGATCTATGTAAAGCTTTCAATCTTGAACCCTGTTGATGTAGTGAAAAATCCCGACTCTTTGGAGGAGATTACACTTAATTAAATATATTTTTTTTGTTTAGTGTTCTTTTAAACCAGCCATTGGATGCAATATAATTTTCTTGAATATTATGCCGTTAACATGTTGATTCTTGATTAAAATAATATAAAGAAATCAAATTGATTGGTTATACAAAACTAACTTGTCTCTTCTGTTTCAATACAGTACTGGAAAAAATCTTAGCAAGAAAATAAAAGAAAAATCAAACAACTTGAAAAGAGATTCAATTTTACCGATTCTTGGCAAGCTTGATTATCTCTTCAAATTGCTTGGGAGTGCATGCAAGCTTTATGGGACCATCGATCTTAACATCATACACATCATCATAGGACTCCTTCATGACTGCACTTAATGGAGGAAACGATACAAATTGAACAGGAACTTGGTATATTTTCTCTTCTTGGCCTACGTAAAAAGTCACATAACCTCTGCGAATGTGAACGGATTCATCAGCATCATCCTCAGTACCCACCAAGAGCGGCTTGTAATAGGACTTCTTGAAATGGCTTCCACCAAATGCTTTCTTGAAAACAGAAAAGATCTCCATTGGGTATTGATTGCTAGCTAGGGTTTTGTTTGAGAGTATATCTGAAGATTGCTTGCAGAATAAAGAAAAACGGTAACTAATATAATGATATATATATGCTTATATAGATATAAACAGGCGGTGATTAATCCTTATTATTTTAGGATTTTGATTCAGCTCGTTGCGTTACTTGCCTGATAATTAAAACATACGCGTGCATAGAATCCTCCCATCGGTTTCCTCCTTAGGTTTCAGGCTTTCAGTTTGGGGTTTGTATTTCTCATACGGATAAGTTGAGTTTTTTATAAATTGTTATTAGTATTTATTATATAGGAATTTATAAGTAATTAAATTATAACTATTAATTATTATATATATATGCGTGACAGAAAAATATTATAAAAAACTGAACACAAAATAGATCAACACAAACTAGAAGCGGGTCTAAATTTAACTCTTTTAGGTTTGGTCCAGGATATACATGAGTAGAGACCCATATGATTTTTAAGCAAGTTTAGGTCACACTTAATTAAGACTTGGATTTAGAACTCTCGCCCATTTAAAAGCCTTATAACCTAAAGATGGTGCACACTTAATCACATTGATTCATACAGATTGGAAAATTCAGGCTACGAGGGCTGAAGAGCTTAATTATCCTGGCTGACTGCAGGAGACAAGGAAGATTCAGAGAGCTGACTAATTAGAAGCGACAACTCAGAACTAAGATGGCCTCAAAGATAACATTAATTTTGACAAGTTCAAAGGTAGACCAATACATATAAATGGGTACAAACTTCCCCATAGGAAAGACTTCTGAGTACTAAAATACTGGGTTAATTGATGTTCTTGACGATGAAAACAAAAAATAAATCACTCTGATATAGATCACTAAATGAAATTTTGATTCATGATCAACAAAGCGAGGAGAGGCAATGGTATTACTATACATCATGCGAGGAGAGGCAATGATATTTTGAAGAGGAATTTTAGGATGATCTGTTTGGTCAAACCGGTATAACTGATTAAACCACATGCATCTTCAATATAGTTTCAAATTGAAATATTATGAGCCGAAAACAGATACATGAAGCCCAAGTTATGAAAGTCATATGTCCTAAATCAACAACGAAAACCTTTAAGTGCTCCAGTAAGAAAATGAAAATAAATAATACTGCCGTACGTCAAGTTAAGTTAACAAAGACATAATTAAATTGATATGACCAGAAAACATAAGAAGAAATTTATATTTTAAATTTAAATGGAGTACAATAACATCAGATTAACCATGTGACTATTCTAATGAAAAAAAAATGTTTTTGTTTGGTTCTGTTTAGTAGCAAAGTCTGAAGCTGCAACATCAGCAGTGCCAAGAGGATCTGATTCTCATAGTTCTGTCAATATAACATTTCAGAATTGAAAAAGATTAGCATCAAACCACATAATTATATAACCAAGAATCAGTTTAAATAGATGAATGTCGTGATGAGGTACATCCACTTACTGATATGTGTAGTAACTGTATGCATGTCATGGATATACCCAAGGGGTGTGGCTTGGTGGTATAGGGTCCAGGATCTTACCTTGAGGTTCTGAGTTCGAATTCAGGGGGTGCACTTCTTGTAAGAGTCTGGGACAGCCGGTGGTTTTACCTGCGCCGCGGCCCAGAATTGGTGGTTTGGTGGCAGGGTTTCCATTGTTTCCAAAAAAAAAAAAAAAAAAAAAAAAAAAAAAAAAAAAAAAAAAAAATTGTCATGGATATATCCATTCATTTGGATGGTAATTTGAAGGGATTTGGATTTGATACTAATATGAATTTTATATTGAGTTTTTTTATAAATTGTAAATAATAATTATTAATAAGAATTTGTAAATAATTGAATTTTAACTATGCAAAATATTATGAAAAGTGCATGTCCACAAAAAGAGAAAAAATTCCAAATTTAATTTGAATACTCCATGAAAGCATTTAGGCTTAATAATGAACAAGCAACCTATATATAGCAATAATTTCCTTGATAATGTCCCTATCTCTGAATCTATTAACTGTAAAATAAAATCACTACCAATCAAGAATAAATACTTAGCTAGCCAGCCACATAGCAAATATTGTACTAAAAATTTGGATATAATGTTGAATTGGAGGGATTTTTTGATACCACTGTTTTATGGGTGACGTAATACCACCAATCAATAATTATATAATATATAATAATTGTAATAAAGAAAACTATCAATTATATAATTGTTTTTTACTATTTAAAGATGTGACAAGACATTATTGGTTTATTATATGGATAAAGTGATACCATCATTCCATAGTAGATATTTTCGTTGAATTGAGTTGTGCTAAGTTTTTTATAATCTTCTGTCACGTGTCAGTTAATTAAGATTTAATTTAATATAATTTTTTTACTAATTATCTATTAAATTTTATAAAAACAAAAAACAACTACTTAGCGCAAATATTAAATCAGCAATGAATCAAATCATTTTACTAACAGTTATTGTACTTTTAAAAATAAAATTTTTTGTAGAAATACAATAGTTACGTACATATTTTTGAAAAATTATGAAGGCACATCAATTTCACGGAATTTTCACATGATTCTAGATAATTTAAACTAACTTATGCTATAACATTTGTTTTATATCTTATAATTAATTTATATTCTAATTACAATATTTTTTACCATACTCAACCTATTTAATTTGATAGCTCGCTTTACCCAAAAGCTCAAAGTTATAAGTAAGGTTACACACAGTTCGGTAATGGTTGAAATCGTAACTGAACCGAAGACTAACAGTTCGGTCTATGGTTCGGTTACGGTTTCGGCCAACTGTTTGGTTTAAGATTTTAAATCGTTTTTTTAATAAACTAATTTAAATTGTTATAAATAATAAAAAAATTAAATATTTATTTAAAACAAAAGTATACATTGATAATTTATATTTTTTTATTAAAAAAAATAAGAAAAAAAAAGCTTACACTTTACTGTCAAAGACAGCCTATACTTGGCTAGAATGAGTTGACTGAGATTAATTAAGAAAGCAGTAAATATTGATTTATTAGTCAATCATTGATTTATAGTGATTTGATTTAGGCTAGTTTCATTTCCTGTAATTCTCTTTGTGTATATATTAATCTAGAATTGTACTAATTTATTTTATGAATGAAATTAACTAATTTCCTCACATGGTATCAGCGCTAATTTGAATCCTTGAGATATTCATTTTCAGCCTTCATTGCTAAATTCTTTTTTTTCCCAAGCCTTTTTTCCTCATCATTCATCATGTCTGATGCAATCAAAACCTCAAACAAATCTGAAATTCAAGCAGCAGAAATGCCTAGCATGATTCCAGTTGGAGATTTGCAAAATATTCAACCAAGTTATAGGTTGAATGGAAAAAACTACCTTAAATGGTATCAGTTTGTTCGCACTTTTCTGAAAGGGAATAGCAGATTGAGTTATCTCACTGGCAACGGTCTGACACCAGGAGATCCGAAGTATGACACATGGGATGAAGCCGACTCAATGGTGATGCCATAGCTATGGAACTCGATGACGCCTGAAGTCAGTGATACATGCATGTTCTTGGGAACAGCGAAGGATATCTGGGACTGTTGTAGACAGACGTATTCAAGGGTTCGTGATGCTGCTCAAATCTACGACATCATGACCAAAATCTCAGGTACCAAATAGGGTAATCTCTCTATTACTGAATACTCTGGTATCTTACAAATTTTATGGCAAGAGTTGGATCATTATCAATGTATTGAGATGAAATGTAGTGATGATGCTGCCATTCTTAAAAGATTTATGGAAAAGGACAGAATTTATAAGTTTCTTGCTGGATTAAATGCTGAATTTGATGCTGTAAGAGTCCAAGTTCTTAGAAAAGATGATCTTCCATCATTGAATGAAACTATTGGCATAATCCGAGGAGAAGAAAGTCGAAGATGAGTCATGTTGGAGCCTCAATCAGTCTCGGCAGAGAGTTCTACAATGGTAGTAAAGGGTGGAAATGTAAGGCGTGATGGAGTAGACAACCAGCCAAGCACTCATCCTAGTGGACTGACAAATGAGATTGGATGGTCTGAGATTTCAAAATCTGGAAATAAAGATTATGTTGTGTGTACATACTACAAAAAGCCACGACACACCAGGGAAAAATGTTGGAAACTTAATGGTAGGCCATCAAATTTCCAGAGTTCCCAAGCAAACAATAGAAACTTGACAATGAAAAATGGACCAGCAAGAGGACAAGCTCATGCAACCACAATGCAACCAAAAGGAGAAACTAAGTTTTTTCAGAACCAAGTTAAGTTTAATAGAGAAGAGATTGAGAAGCTAAAAAATTTACTGGGAACTTTAGAGAACCCGACAGGTTCAGGTAATTGTTCATTGGTTGTTTCAGGTAAAATATCTCAGTCAATTTCTCTCAATGCCTCACTTATTCCTATCAAATGATCTTAGGTGGTTGATTCCGGGGCCACAAACCATATGACTCAGTCTTCCAATATTTTTAACTCTTACAATTCTTGTCCTAGTAATAAAAAAAATATCAACTGCAGATGGTACCTTAATTACAATTACTGGACATGGAGATGTTGTCATCAACTCAAAATTGGTTCAAAAAAATGTGTTGCATGTACCTAAATTAGCTGTAAACCTTATTTCAGTTGATAAATTGACGAAGAATTTGAATTGTAAAGTGACATTTTCTTCTACACATTGTAAATTTCAGGACCAGGGCACGGGGAAGATGATTGGACTTGCTAGAGAGGAGAATGGACTCTACCTTCTTGAAAAATCTAGTGGGCGAAACAGCATTAAGAGTATTTTTCCTTTTTCATTAATTTCTTAATCATCTATTTCCAACAAAAACAAAATATGGTTATATAATTGCGTCTTGGTCATCCATCTTTCAGCGTTCTTAAAATTACATTTCCTGAATTGTTTAAAGATGTTGATATAAGGATGTTTCATTGTGATGTTTGTGAGCTTGCAAAACACAAACGTACGTCTTTTCCTATAAGTAATAAAAGAATGTCAGTTCCTTTTGCTCTTGTCCATAGTGATGTCTGGGGACCTTCTACAGTTCCAATATTTTTGGTGCTCGGTGGTTTGTTTTGTTTATTGATGATTGTACACGTATGTCATGGGTTTTTTATTAAAACAAAAATCGGATGTTGGCTCTACCTTTCAGACCTTCTTTCACATGATAAAAAATCAATTTGGGGTAGAACTTAAGAGGGTTCGATCAGATAATGCCAGAGACTATTTTAATCAAACCTTATCATCATTCTTTCATGAAAAATGAATAAGTCAGGAGTCCTCTTGTATCAATACACCACAGCAAAATGGTGTGGCAGAAAGAAAGAATGGACATCTTCTAATAGTTACTCGTGTCTTACTATTCGAAAAGAATGTTCCAAAAAATATTGGGGAGAAGATGTTTTAACTGTTACTCACCTTATAAATAGATTACCCTCCCGAGTCTTTGATCACAAAAGCCCTATGCAACTCTTTCCTAAAATTTTTCCAAGCTTCAAAACTACAAACCACCTTACTCCTAAAATATTTGGTTGTGTGTCCTTTGTCCATATTCATTCACATCAGAGAGATAAACTCGATTCGAGAGCTCTTAAGTGTATATTTGTTTGGTATTCATCAACACAAAAAGGGTATAAATTAGGGGTGGTAAAACGAATCAAAGAATCGAATTTGTATCGAATCCTAAACGAATCGAATCAAAATGTCATGGATTCGTATTCGATTCGTTTATTAAACGAATCCTAATATCAGAATTCGTATTCGATTCGTTTAATAAACGAATCGAATACGAATATTCGTTTATTCGTTTAGTCAATGATATTATTTAATAAAATAAATTACCACACTTGATTTACATTAATTCTTCATAAATATATACATATGAAATATGTAATTAATATATTTACTAAAAATATTTCACCAAATATCGAAAATATTACTTTTCTATGATAATTAGTTATAATTTCTCGAATCTTAATTGAAAATTAACAAGAACTAGTAAATAAAAATAATAAAACGAATAAACGAATCCATGAGCTTAAATTCATATTCGATTCGTTTAATAAACGTATCGAATCGAATTGACCCATTTATAACGAATCCATTTTTTCAAACTCGTATTCGCTTTAAAGCGAATCGAATCGAACGAATAAACGAATCTTGACCCAAATTGCCACCCCTAGTATAAATGTTATCATCCTCCTACAAAAAAACTTTTGTCTCTTCTGATGTTACATTTGTCGAACATGAATATTTTTTTGCTAAACCTCATCTTCAGGGGGAGACATCATTCATGGAAGATAAGGATAGAGATTTATTTTTACTTGATCTTTCACTTTTCCCATCTCCATCATCATCATCCCTGTCTCCATCACCACAGTCACAAAATGATCCAATCACCCCAAATAAACATATTCAAAGTGCTACCCGCCCATTGCAGGTTTATTCAAGAATGAAAGATTCCACTATTCAACCTGTACAGGTCCCAGAAACAGAACCGAACCCTGGTACTGATGATAGTGCAAATGGTAATGAGGTAGCTTCTGAGCCTGAAACTTATGAAAGTGAGGACTATGTTCTCCAACTTGTGGACAATTATGATCTTCCTATTGCTATTCGGAAGGGTGTGAGAGAGTGTACCGAATATCAATTATCTCATTTTGTGTCCTATGAGAGGTTGTCTAACAGTTATAAAAGTTTTCTTACTCACCTAAACACTATAACCATCCCAAAAACTGTTTTCGAAGTATTGGGTAATAAGGTTTGGAAAGAAGCTATGAGAGTTGAGATGGAGGCTCTTAAAAAAAATAAAACATGGGAGTTAGTTGAAATATATAAAGAAAATAAACTAGTGGGTGTAGATGGGTTTTTACTGTGAAATATAGATCATATGGGTCTATTGAACGGTACAAGGCTAGGTTGGTGGCTAAAGGATACACCCAAACCTATGGGATAAACTACCTTGAAACTTTTGCACCGGTAGCAAAAATGAATACAGTGAGGATTTTGCTATCTTTAACTGTTAATCGAGGTTGGAATATGAAGCAATATGATGTTAAAAACGCATTCTTAGATGACGATCTTGATGAAGAAATTTACATGGAAATTTCTCCAGGTTTTGAGACAAAAGGTAACAAGGTGTGTAAATTGAAGAAGGCATTGTATGGATTGAAACAGTCCCCGAGAGCCTGGTTCGGTAGATTTGCCAGAGTTATGAAAACTATGGGATACAAGCAAAGTCAATGTGATCACATATTGTTTGTGAAATACTCTGCTTCAGGGAGGGTCACTGCCTTGTTGGTTTATGTAGATGATATAATTGTTACTGGAGATGACTCGGAAGGGAAAGAAGCTTTGAGAAAATGTTTGGCTCAAGAATTTGAAATAAAAGAACTTGGAAGGTTGAAATACTTTCTTGGCATTGAGGTTGCTCACTCTCGGCATGGGATTTTTATATCCCAACAAAAGTACACATTGGATTTGCTAGTGGAGACTGGAAAACTTAGGTGTAAACCGATGAAAACTCTCATCGAGCAAAATCACAAGCTTTGTGAAGCTACTAAAGACACAATGGTGGATAGAGAATCCTATCAAAGGTTAGTTGGTAGATTGATTTATCTTTCACTCACAAGACCAAACATAGCATATGCAGTAGGAGTGATGAGTTAGTTTATGCATAATCCCAAAGAGGTACATCTTCAAGCAGCACATCGAATTTTATAGTATCTCAAGGGAACTATGGAAAGAGGATTATTATTCAAGAAAGAAGAAAAGTTAACACTTGAAGCCTACACATATGCAGACTATGCATGATTTGTTGGTGACAGAAGGTCAACTTCAGGATATTGTACCTTTCTTGGTGGAAATATTGTAACATGGAGATGCAAGAAGCAGAATGTAGTTGCAAGATCAAGTGCAGAGACTGAATTCAGGGCAATGGCATTTGGAGTTTGTGAACTCCTATGGATAAAAATTATTTTAGAAGATCTAAAGTTTACGTGGGAAGAACCTATGAAGCTTTATTGTGATAACAAGTCAGCAATCAATATCGCACACAATCATGTACAACATGATCGGACCAAACATATAGAAGTAGACAGACATTTCATAAAGGAGAAATTGGACATTGGTTTGATATGCATACCGTTTGTGCCTACTGGAAGTCAAGTTACTGATGTACTAACCAAAGGGTTAAACGACTCAGCCTTTGAGACTATTGTTGGCAAGCTGGGAATGGATGATATCCACTCACCAGCTTGAGGGGGAGTGTCAAAAACAGCCTACACTTGGCTAGAATGAGTTGGCTGAGATTAATTAGGAAAACAGTAAATATTGATTTATTAGTCAATCACTGATTTATAGTGATTTGATTTAGGCTAGTTTCATTTCCTGTAATTCTCTTTGTGTATATATTAATCTAGAATTGTACTAATTTATTTTATGAATGAAATTAACTAATTTCCTCACATTTACGTATCATCTTGGGGCGTATAGGAATCAAAACTCAAGTAGCTCTGTTACATTTTATTTTTAATAATTTATCTCATTTACATTTTATTTATCATTAGTCGGGGAAGGCGGTCTGGTTCTTGAGCCTTCGGTATTAGCTGTGGTCGTGTTATCAGACAAATCTTGAAAAGTTTCCGGCATATTTTCTTATTCATGATGTTTCGTCATACACCAATAATCAAGACACGTTTGAGTTTCTAAAGTATTCAGTTTCAACATTGATCTTCTGTCTTCAAGAATATCGCCGCTCATATAAAAGGTTTGCTCTACAGATACAGTTGAGAGTGGTGCCGCTAATACCTCACTTGCAATCACGGCCAGGATTGGAAATAATCCTCGATATTTTTGCCACCAATCAAGGATAAGAAATTACTCACCTACAAAAACACTTTGGGAAAACTCAAAATTTTTCGTTAGATATGCATTAATTTCTGAATTAGTAATGGTGGTATTGATGGACTTTGATTTTTTACTTCACTGCATTAACCAACTTTTAGCAGTAGGAATCTTAGATTGTTCAGTAGGTGCATTCAT
>SKCR01049549.1:0-69969 GCA_019454045.1 Zanthoxylum bungeanum | reverse complement strand
GGTCTTAACCTGAGACTTGCATCGCTAATACTTGCGATAATCAATATACTTTGGTTTTGGTCGTCCGGGACTTTAACACGTTCTGTGTACGCCTCTTCTGGGTATATTGAGAATCGTAGTGTATTGGGTGTGATGTCAAGATGGAAGTATCACTTCAGTCATATGAAGATGATGATCACGTAGGATACGAAACTAGTACTCTTATGTACTGCAATCATCGGGATAATATGACTTGGTCATGTTTATCCGATTATAGAGACTAGTTACCAGAGATACGATATGTGCTTCGTACGGGGCAGACACAATTCCAGCCCCAGGCCTAGCATGTGACATATGATACTGGATCGTAATACGCAATACTACGTATACTACGCCTGACACAGATTACATATTCCTTAAAAGAATATTTCTGGAGAATTGGGTAGGCACGGTGCTTTGCTAGAAGCCAATCATGTCTTGTAAATCGGTAAGAACGTGGTACTAGGTATGCACGTATTCGGATACTCCGATGACCAGATTTACTGCCAACATATCCAGGGATCTCATGGGTCGCTTCCCGAAGATTCACCAATGACGTATGACTCGAACATAATTAATATGGGATTAATTAGAAGAGAGAGAAAATTAATCTAGGATTAATTGCAGAGAGATTTTATCTGGGATAAAATATAATTTATAGAGAGAGAACGATTAATTCGGAATTAATCGATAAGATAATATATTCGATATATTAAATGAAATTAGATTTCGTAATGGAATTAAAATTGGATTTTAATTCTGGCGAACGAATTAATTTAGAATTAATTCGCGAGCGACGTGAATAGTAATTTTGCTAGGCATAATTATTTAATTACGTCGCAACGGAAAATTCGTTAATTCAGAATTAGCGAACCCGAGCCCGGGATGTGTTGCGGGCCCACTCGGATTTTGAATCAAGTGGGGCCCACAAGTCACATCATTAGTCAACTTTGTCACTTTAAGTTGGTATATGTCTTTTAATTTTTTGAAAATTAAACAAGAAAACACTACACAAAATCATTCTCTCTCTCCCAATTCATGCCTTGGGCGTGAACTTCATCTTCTTCCTCTCCCATTTGGCTTGGCCGAAAATGGCCTTGTTTTTTCTCTCAAATTGCCGTGAGCCTAGGGCTCATTTGCTTCTTGATTTTGCTTCAAAATCAAAGGTGCTAGAACATCCAAGGAGTCTTACAAAGGTGATAGGGAAATATATCCATGAGTTTGGAATTCAATGAGATGCTTGGAAGCTTTACATACATCAAAGGGGAGCTTGGACCACAACACAAAGGCTTGGAATTTTTGTTATCTCCTACATCCAAAACCGATCAAAGTGAGTATTTTCCGCATTCTTACTTTGTTGTAATCACATGATTTCTTGCTTAATTGATCTTGGTTTGACCTAGAAACCCCAACAATGGTATCAGAGCCATAATTGAGCATGAAATTGAATTTAGGGTTCTTAAACTTTAATTTGAGATTTTGTGATTTGAGCATGATTTGTTCAAATTGTTTGTTTGAGCATGCTTATAATATGTTAACTTTGAGTTGTGCATGATCAATTTGAAGAAAAATTAATTGGATTAATTTTCCCCGAAAGATTAGGCTTGGCCGAATATGGTTTAGAACCCTAGGTCATGGTGATTTTGATTTTAGACCATTGAATGTGTTTAAAATGATGGATAAATTGATCTGTGATTTAATTGGATTGAAATCAAAATTAATTAAGAAAAATCCACCATTGCCGTGACCATCAAAGCATGGAAATGAATTGATTTTGTTTCAATTATGTTGGACATGAATTGATAATAATAAAGCATGATTAATTATGTAAATTGGTATTTTGGAAATGTTAATTTGAATAATTAATTATGGCTATACACTTTAGTTAATTGAATTGTGATATTGGGAATATTGGAATTTAATTAATAACGCTTAATTTGGAATTGGGCTATTAATATTGTATTTGGGCTTAATGGACTTGGTTGGGCCAAGTTTGGTTTAGGATAATTGGTTGGATCCAATTGGGCCTAAAACCATTTCCATAAAGTCCAAATATGATAATTGGTCCTTTAAAATTTAATTGGGCCTAATAGGCCAAAATTAATTTTGTGGCAAAGGGTGATTCCTTATTGGGCTTTGGTTGCCAAATTCTATGCCTTAAGAAATTAATTGAAAGCCCATTGGACTTTAATTAAATTGACATTGGATGTTAATTGGACTTTGAGACCCGTTAAGATTAGATTTAGAATGTAAGTCGCAAAGACTCATTAATAAAGTGTAATTATTTAATTTGGAATTAAATAAAGAATTAGTATTGAATACAAATTAAATTGGATTTAATATTGTAGTTTGATATAATTTGAGAATTCGTACTTTGAGTACTTATTCTTAAACGAGTTGGACTCGCGCAAATCAAATCGTTGTTTGAACATTGGATGATCATTAATCAAAGATTAATTAATTGGATTATATTGATTGATAACATGTTTTGTGTGAATACATGGATGTGATGTATGAATAATGTATATCGGATGGATATTAGATGGGTGAGGGTAATTTTGGAAATCGTTGTAATAAATTTAGAATTTATTAAATTGGACCTGCGTGTCCAGCCTATTACCTCTTGACTCTTTGTATTTCTCTTCTCACATATTCCCCTCAATGTAAATGAGGTTTCTTTAGAAGTGTTATGCAATTGGGTAGAAGTAAGATTTGTGCTAGCGGGAGAGAGGAAAGGGAGAGATTTGTTCTAGGAACAAATTGTATTATATATCCATCTACATATCATTATTAATTTATTTATCGCGCCTTATTATGCTTTTAGAATGCATGTTTAAGGGTGTATGATGAGACCTAATCAAAGATAATTAATTGGTTGCCAATTACGCGAAAAACCCTCAATAAATATTAAGCTTTTTCCTTCCATTGAGTGATTCTTTCTCAAGATCCAAGATTGGCACTGGTTTTTTGGCCAAAGTCAAGACATTTGTCCATCGCGGATGTGTTTGAATCATGAAGGCTTTGTTCCATATCGCATGTCTTGTCCAAGTTGTGATTTGTTGGCCAAAGTCAAGATCACTTCTTGTCCATCGACATCGATTACGAAGCTTTCCAAAGTCAATGGGTCCCGCTTAACTGGAATCATTAAGCTTGTTGTGCCAAAGCCAAGGCTTAGTTGATTCAGAGGAAAAGGTTAGGAAAATATATTAGATATATTGGCATATAAATTATATATATGTTTCGGACTTGGAGGTCCACCTGCTGGATCTAGGAATTGGATGAGATCCAATTGATCTTAGAGATCTACCTAGTTAAGTTTCATACAACTTGTTGGCCAAAGTAAAGGTTGTGTGTTATTTAACGGGATCCTAGCCCACTAGGAAACTAGGTTTCCCGAGTACTCAACAGAGGGTTAGAGGCTCGCCGAAAAATAGTGGGAGGCAAGTATTAAATTTGTAATTTCATTTAGATACTTGCCAATACGCGCTCATTTCATTTTTCGTCATTAATTAATAAATATATTAGTTGGACTAATATTTAATTGTTGTTTTAAATTAAAACAGTTGGACTGTATTCAAACTACTTCATTTATAGTTGATTATATAATTGGATTATAGTAATCAATATATTTGAATTTAACCAATCAAATAGTAGTTGATTATATAGTTAGACTATAGTAATCATAATATTCGATTGTACCCGAAATCGTTGATTCGATAGTTGGACTATTGGAATCAAGATAACTGAAAGATTAGCATTTAGAACATAATCCTGGGAGAAAATGTCTTTAAACTGCTTCAATTTTCAAATTGGGAATAAAACCTCAGGATAGTCCTGGAAACTGAGAAGTTATTCTATTTGATAGAACAACCTCTCGGGCCTAAGCCCGGAGTTGAGCAAATAGTAGAGCATGAGCTTTGGAAGACTCATGGTGATGATAACTTTAGTGCTCAATTCGTTATGCTTACCATAATGACACTTTAATTTTGTCGTCAAAAACTAAGGATTAGATCCTTATACCATGATGATTAAAATTAAAGGATCTTCATAGATCTATTCTTAGATCTTAGAAGTACAAATTTCAAAAGAAGCTCTTTCACTCGCGTATGTCAGAGGGTACATCTATCGAGCACTAGGTGTCGCAGATGATTGCTGACATCGATCAGCTAGGTTAGCTGGGCATTACCTACGTGGCCGAGACTACCAAAGATTTGATCTTATAGTCTCTACCCGAAAGCTGGGGCAGGTTCATTATGAACCAAGAGTAAACTCATGGAGAGTTGATGACTATGCTCAAGGAGGCAGAGCCAGAGCTTCTAAAAGGGGCAAAGGCAAAATCGTCACAGTCTTCTAGGAAGACAAATGACATATCCCAAGATGTCTGCCTAAACTATGGCAAACGAGGTCAGTGGATATGTGAATGTCGTATGGACAAAGAAGACATGAAGGAAGTGAAGGCGGGACAAGGTTCCGGCTTCGAGAATGTAAACATGTTCACTGCTGGTATTAAAATTGGATTTTTGATACTAGATGTGGTACATAAATATATGTACTGATGTGCAGAATCTGCTGATGAGCATGATACTGACTTCAGTTGAGATATACTTGCGAGTTAGAAACGGGACGAGAGTCGCTGTTTCAACCGTAGAAACCTAAGTTTAGGAACTACCCTTTGGGTATGTACTTAAATTAGGAAACTGTTATAATATACCTAGTTTGACTAGAAACATTATCTCTATATCTAGTATAACCCATTGCGGGTATACCTTTATATTCTAAAACACCAAGTGTTTTATTTTATAAAGATGATATTGAGATAAGCACATTAGATGTGAATAATAATATTTATATTTTGAATATAAATGAATCTCAAACATATAACATGACAAACAAATAGCTCAAACTGATTTAATCAGATGAGACTTATTTGTGGCATTGTTGTCTGGGACACATTAACAAGACTCGTATATCCACACTTTCAAAGATTGGGTACTAGGACAAATTTGATTCTAATCAAATGATGTCTACGAATCTAGTTTATTAGGCAAAGTGCCTAAAACACCATTTACTTGGTAAAAGTACAAGTGCCACCGATCTGTTAGCCCTCGTTCATAGTGACGTAAGTGGGCCAATATCTAGCTAGGCTAGAGGTGGATATGAATACTTCGTAACCCTTACGGATGTGGCATCGCGTTATGGTTATGTGTTTCCTTTGAAACATAAATCGAAAACTTTTGATAAATTCAAAGAGTTTCGACACGAAGTAGACTGACAGACCGGCTAAAGTATTAAACCGTCATGGTTATACCGTGGTGGAAAATACTTAAGCAATAAGTTTCTCAATTACATGAAAGAGTATAGTGTTCTTTCACAATGGACTCCTCCCGGAACACCTCAATTTGACGGTGTTTCCGAACAGAGAAACCGAACTTTATTGGACATAGTAAGGTTAATTATGAGTCGCTCTAAGCTACCATTTTCCTTCTAGGGATACGCATTAAACAGTACAATACTTATTTTGAATAAGGTTCCATAAAAATCTGTTAAACAGACTTCATATTAGATATGAACATGAAAGAAATTAGGTTTTCTCATTCCTGAAGATTTGGGAATGCTAGGCATATGTTTGGATGATACCAAACTAAAACCCAAATCGGATAAGTGCCTAATTTGTAGGTTATCCTAGGGAAACCAAAGTATAGTACTTATACAACTCACAAGAGAACAATGTAATTGTTGATCTCCATGCGGTTTTCCTAAGAGGAATACCCATATGCAGTGGTAAGTGAGAGGAAAGTAAAACTCGATGAAAATCGGAGTAATACTGTTCAAGGCACTGAGTCCTCATTGAACACAAATAGTTCACCATGGATGAAACTGTACCATAAACTTCGAATACACAAGAACCGCGTAAAACGGAGAGAGTCAGAAAACAACCTGAGAGGTATGGGTTTCTGATCTCACCTCAAGTAGATGTCAATCTTATTGAGGAAGACGAACCGACTACGTATGAGGAAGTGATACAAGGTATCGACTCCTTTCATGGAAAAGTGCCATGATGTCCGAAATGGATTCCATGTATACCAAACAAGTTTAGACACTGGTTGATGTACCGAAAGGCATTGTGCCTATTGGTACTATATAAGTCTTCAAGGAAGACATACATGGATGGCAACATACCAATGTACAAAGCTAGGCTTGTAGCGAAAAGGTATCGTTTATCAACATTGTGTCGATTACGACGAAACCTTTTACTTATTGCCATGATTAAATCCATTCGGAAAATGCTTGCTAATGATGCATGTTTCATTTATGAAATATGGCAGCGGAACGCCAAAATCGCCTTCCTTGAAAGGAAACCTTTTTAGAGGATGTTATCAACATCCCGCTGATTTTGTCGTACCGAAACATGCAAACAAGGTTTGCAAGTTAAATCGATCCATTTATGGATTGAAGCAAGCATTACATTATTGGAACCAGCGTTTTGATGTAATCATAATAATATATGATTTAATTCAAAACGAAAATAATTCTTGGGAATATAAGGAGGTTAGTGGGAGCGCACTGACAATGATTGTCCTATATAATGATGACATATCATTTCTTGGAAATGACATTCCCATAATACAATCGGTGAAAGCTTGGCTTTCATGAAAATTCTCCGTAGACTACTTGGGAGAGACAACCTTTATTCTAGGAATAAGGATCTACTGGGATAGATCTAAAAGTTGTTGGCACTCTCCAAGAACTCGTACATTGAAAGATATATAAGCGACCTGGTGTCTCATATGCTTTGAGCATATGGAGTCATAATCAGGCCAATCCAAGTGATAGTCACTGGATTGATGTTAAGAACATCCTTAAGTATCTTAGATGAACTAAGGATGCTTTCTTATGCTATAGAGAATGAGAACTTGAAATGACTGGGTTCACCCCTGCAAGTTTCCAAACCGACAATAACGACTATAAGTCGCAATAAGGGTACTATATAGTTTGAATAACGAAACAGTGAGCTGGAAATCTTCCAAGCAAGATACTATTGCCGAATAAACAACAAAAGCGGAATATTGTTGTAGCTGAGGCAGCAAAAGAAGCGATTTGGATCTATAATAATCCTAATTAGATTAGGTATAGTTCAGTTAGCGGCTGAGCAAGGCTACAACACAGGCTAAAGAATTAATGGTCTCATCAACTATCCAAATATGTACTTCAATTATTTCATCTGATTCGTCGGATCATACATCGTGGCAATGTGATGATCGAATAAATCGCATCAGATGATAACCTTGCAAATCCGCTAACGAAAGCTATTTCTCAGCAGAAGTTTGAGCGACCAATATATAGTTCAAGTGTAGGACACTTGAGTGATTGGCTATAGGCCAAGTGGGAGATTGTTGGACAATTATGACCCATAACATCACTATTTGTACAGAACATGGTGTTGTTGTACAAATTAACTATGTGACAAAAGAAATTGCTCTTTTATCATTTGTAATTGGATTACCGGGATATATAAATGATAAAAGTCCATATGATTAGTTCCGGATTAATAAGATATGAGACAGTATTAATCCACTAAGGTTTAATCATTAAAATATCCTTAGTCGTAGTATTATCGAGATTGGACATCGTGTTGGTTTCTAATTAGGTCCCAAGATCCATCAAATAAGCATGAAAAACGCATGAATACACAAAGGAGTAAGGCGGAATACATACTCACATTGATCGGTTTGATGCTACGAAGAACAATCCACTTCTTCCTCCTTGTTGAAGCTCGGCAGTGAGCTCCTTGTACTGCAGTGGTGCTCGGTTTTGGGTTGTGAAAGTCCTCCAAGATTCGGCCATGGGAGACACCATGGAAGCTCCAAGCTTTAAGCTCCAAAATTGATTCCAAGCTCACAAGAACACTGCCCTATCACCTTAGGATAACTCATGGTGTGCTAGCACTTCTTTTTCTTCTTCTTATTTTCGGTCTAACCAGAAAAATTGGGGAAGAAATCGGCTCCAAGTCGTGAGAGGGAGAAGGAAGAAAATGAGGGAAAAATTGGTTTCCATGAAACCGTATACCATGTTAGAGAGAGAAAAAGAAAATGTTTTTTGTTTATATATTTATTTTATTTTCCAAAAAACAAAACAAATATACAAAAACAATTTTCATTTATCAAAAATCAAAAGCAAAAAGCAAAAAGCAAAAGCCATCAATGTTTTTCAACTACCACATCACTATTCACATCAATCAATCAATCAAGTGACAAGTTGTCACATCACTCAAAGTGACTAATGATTTGACACTTGATGTGACTAACGATTTGATGCTTGATTTGACTTGCGTGCCGCACTCGAATTCGAAATGCAAATGTGCTCGCAAATAATCCCGGGCTCGGGTTCGCTAATTCCAAATAAATGAATTTTCCGTCGCGTCGTAATTAAATGATTACGCCAAGAGAAATCACTATTCACGTCGCTAATGAATTAATTCTAAATTAATTCATTCGCCCGAATTAAAATCTAATTTTAATTCCGCGTCGAAATCCAATTTCTTATAATATATCAAATATATTATTTTATCGATTAATTCCAAATTAATCGTTCTCTCTCTTTTATTTATATTTTATCCCAGATAAAATATCTCTGTAATTAATCCCAGATTAATTTTCGCTCTCTTCTAATTAATCCCAGATTAATAAAGTGCGAGTCATACATCATCGGTGAATCTTCGGGAAGCGACCCATGAGATCCCCGGATATGTTGGCAGTAAATTCTTTCGTCGGACTATCCGAACACGTAAGTACCTCGTACACGTAAGTATCGGATGATCACGTGCTAGGCCTGGGGCTGGAATTGTGTCTGCCCCGTACGAAGCACATATCGGATGTCTGGTAACTAGTCTCTATAATCGGATATACATGACCTTGTCATAATATCCCGATAGCTCGAGCATTTAAGAGAACGAGTTCCATATCCTACGTGACCATCATCTCCATATGACTGGAGTGACACTTCCGTCTTGACATCACACCAAACACACTACGATTCTCAATATACCCAGCATTGGCGTACACAGAACCTGTTAAAGCCCTGGACGACCTCAACTAAAGTATATTGATTGTCGTAAGCATTAGCGGTGCAAGTCTCAGGTTAAGACCAAATACACCTACCCTGATTGCAGATTCCCATAGACACATAGTCATACTACCAATGGGATTCCACGGGGGTCTATCCAGAGCGAAGCTGTTTCCCGTACCGTCGGTAAAACACAACCTCCTATTACACTTGCATGAGTATCCTATACCCAAATATATGAGAACTATGCCGTTGTGCCCTCACAAACGTGCACAAGTGTAATACTAGTCTTTACGTATTATCGATGTCCAATCTCGATAATACTCTGACTAGGGATATTTAATGATTTATCCTTCGTAGACTGATACTGTCTCATATCATTCTCTGTCTAGGAACAAATCATAGAGACCTCTCATCATTTATATATCTAGGTGATCTAATCACAAATGATAAGAGTGCAATCTCCTTTGTCACATAGTTAATTTGTACAACAACACCGTGATCTGTACAAATAGTGACGCTATGGGTCATAATTGTCCAACAATCTCCCACTTGGCCTATAGCCAGTCATTCGAGTCTCTGACACTCGAAATATGTACGGTTGGCTCAAATTGCTGAGAAAAGCTTTCGTCAGCGGATTTTCATGATTATCGTCTGATGCGATTTATTCGATCATCACATCGCCACGATGTATGATCCGAACGAATCAGATGAATAGTCAAAGTATATATATATATATATCTGGATCGTTGATGAGACCATTAATTCTTTAGCCTGTGTTGACGCCTAGCTCAACTGGTAACAGAACTTTATCTAATCTAATTAGATTTTTTATTGACCCAGATGGCTTCTATTGCTGCCTCAGCTGCTACAACTAACCCGCATTTGTTGTTTATTCGGTAACAGTATCTTGCTTGGAAGATTTCCAGCTCACTGTACCGTTATTCAAACTGTATAGTACTGTTTGCGACTTTTAGTCGTCTTTATCGGTTATTGGAAACTTGCTACAGTGACCCCAGTCACTTCAAGTTCTCCTTCTCCATAGACTAAGAGCATCATTAGTTCTCTAAGATACTAACGGATGTTCTTAACATCAATCCAGTGACTTTCACTCGGATTGGCCTGTTTGTGAATCCATATGCTCAAAGCGTATGAGACACCAGTCTCGTACATTTTTCAATGTATGGTTCCACGGAGAGTTTTCGAAAGCCAAGCTTTCACTGATATTTATTTTATGGGAATATCATTTCCAAGAAATGAGGTATTATCATTATTTTATAGGACATCCACTGTCAGTGCGCTCCCACTAACCCTCATATATACACAAGAATCATTTTCGTTTTGAATTAAATCATAAATCATTATGATTACATCAAAACGATAATTCCAAGAACCTAATGCTTGATTCAATCCAATCACGGATCGAATAACAAGCATTATCCAAATGGATTTACCATGGCAACATGTAAAAGGTTGAATCGTAATCAACACAATGTTGATAATGATACCTTTCCGTTAAAAGCCTAGCTTTATACGTTGGTATGTTTCCATACATGTACGTCTTCCTTGAAGACTCATATAGTACCAATAGGCACAATGTCTTGTGGTACATCAACTAGTATCCAAACTGGTTGATATACATGGAATCCATTTCGGATTATATGGCACTTTGACATAATAGGGAGTCGATACCTTGTATCACTTCCTCATATGTAGTCAGTTGGTATTCCTCAATAAGATAGACATCTTTATGAGGTGAGATCAGAAACCCATACCCCATGTTGTTTTCTGATTCTCTCCGACCTACGCGGTTCTTGTGTATTCAAAGATCAATGGTATAGTTTCATCCTTGATGAACTATTTTTGTTCCGTTAAGATTCGGTGCCTTGAACAGTACTACTCCGATTTTCATCGAGTTATACTATCCTCCCATTTACCACTGCATATCGGTATTCCTCTTAGGAAAACCGCATGGTGAGCAATAATCTAATTATTCTCTGGTGAGGTGTATAAGTACAATACTTATGGTATCCCTAGGATAACCTACATTTGGCACTTATCCTATTTGGGTTCTAGTTTGGTATCATCCAAACGTATGCCAAGCATACCCAAATTTACAGGAGTTAGAAACCTGGTTTATTTCCCGTTCATATCTAATATGTTATCTGTCAAATAGATTTTATGGAACCTTATTCTAAATAAGTTCTGCACTGTTTAGCGTATCCGTTGAAGGAAATGGTAGCTCAGAGCGACTCGTGATTAACCTTATCATGTCTAACAAAATTCGGTTAATCCTGTTCGGACACACCGTCAAACTGATGTGTTCCGGAAGAAGTCCTCTTTTGAAAGAATACTATACTCTTTCAAGTATACGAGAAACCTATTGCTTAAGTATTTTCCATTACAGTCTAACCGCGACGGTATACTACTTTAGCCGATCTGTTTGTCTATTTCGTGTCGAAACTGTGAAAGTTTCCGATTTGTGTTTCAAAAGAAACACATAACCATAACGCGATGCCACATCCGTATAGGTCACGAAATATTCATGTCCACATCTAGCCTAGCTAGACATGGGCCCACTTGCTTCACTATGAACTATGGCTAACAGATCAGTGGCATTTACACTTTTACCAAGTAAATAGTGTTTTAAGCACATTGCCCAATAAACTAGATTCGTAGACTTTTATTTGAATAGAATCAAATCAGTCCAAGTACCCACTCTTCGAAAGTGTGGATATACGATTCTTGTTTAATAGTGTCCCTGACAACTATGCCACATTTAAGTTTCTTTATTGATCAAATCAGTTTGAGCTATTTATTTGTCATGTTATATATTTGGGATATTATTTATATTCAAAATATAAATTCTGTTATTCACATCTAATGTGTTTATCTCAATGTCATCTTTATATAATAAAACACTTTAGTGTTCTAGAATATAAAGGTTCACCCGCAGCGGGTCAAACACTGATATAGAGATAATGTTTCTAGTCAAACTAGTTACATTATAACAGTTTCCTAATTTAAGTACATACCCGAAGGTAGTTCCTAAATTCAAGTATCTACGGTTAAAACAGCGACTTTCGTCCCGTTTCCAATTCGCATATTAAATCTCAAATGATGTCAGTATTCTGTTCAAAATAGATTCTGAACATCAATATATATATTTTATGTATCACACTAAGTATCTAAAATCCAATTTCAATACTAGCTGTGAACATAATTATGACAATCATTTTTGAAGTCAGAGCCTTGCTCGTCTTCAATTCCTTCTTGGGATGTGTCCTTTTATCTTCCTAGAAGATTATAATGATTTTTCCTTTGCCGGTTTCAACACTCCAGAAGCCTTTGGTCAACCCTTGGCCTTCTAGAATATCGAAGTAAGGTGCGACTAGCGCTACTTGCCTAATTGCAAAGTTTGACTTTATCTCCTTGAGAATAGTCATTAATTCTCCAAGAACTATTTATTGCAATTTAGTATTTCAAAGATCTAAAATAGATCCATGAAAATCCTTCAATTTCATATCATACTTTAAGGATCTAATCCTTAGTTCTGATTCAGAAATTAATGAGTCTACCGCGACAAGCTTAATGGATTAAGCGCTAAAGTTTTCATTACATGAATATTCCAAATATCATGTTCCACTTATTTGCTTAACTCCGGGCTTTAGGCATAATATATTATTTTATCAAATAAAATAACTTATTATTTTTCCAGGACCATCCTGAAACTTTATTCCCAATGAGAAAATTAAACCATTTAAACACATTTTCCCCAGGATTATGTTTTAAATGTCAATCTTTCAATTTATCTTGATTCTAATAGTCCAACTATTTAATCAACAATTTATGGTACTATGTATTATATTGATTATTATAGTCCAACTATACAATCAAATATAATTTAAATCAATTAACCCCAATTACATTGATTACTATAATCCAATTATAAAATCAACTGTAAATTGAAATTAATTAATTCAAATATATTGATTACTATAATCCAATTATATAATCAACTATAATATAGTCCAATTTTTTATTAAAACAACAATTTAAATATTAGTCCAACTAACATTTAATCTAACGACGAAATAATTTGTGATTGAGCGCGTATGGCGAGTAATTGAACGAATATTGTAAATTCAATTATTGCCTCCCACAATTTTTCGGCGAGCCTCTAACCATCTGTCGAGTACTCGGGAAATCGTGTTTCCTAGTGGGCTAGGATCCCGTTAAATATCACACAATCTTGACTTTGGCCAACAAATTGTATGATAATTAACTAGGTAGATCTATAAGATCAATTGGATCCATTCAATTCCTAGATCCGGTAGGGGGACATCCAAGTCCGAAACATATATCTTATATATGTCAATACATCCAATGTATTACCTAACCTTTTTCCTCTGAATCAACTAAGCCTTGGCTTTGGCACAACAAACTTAGTGATCCCAGTCAAGCGCGACCCATTGACCATGGAAAGCTTCGTAATCAATGTCGATGGAGAAGAAGTGGTCTTAACTTTGGCCAACAAACCACAACTTGGACAAGACACCGATATAGAACAAAGCCTTCGTGATTCAAACACATCTTCGATAGAAAAAGGCCTTGACTTTGGCCAACAAACCAATGCCGTCTAGGATCTTGAGTGAGAATCACTCAATGGAAGGAAAGACGCTTAATATTGAATAAGGGTTTTTCGCGTGCAAATTGGCAACCAATTTATTATCTTTGTTAAGGTCTCATCATCATACACCCTTAAACATGCATTCTAAACACATAATCAAGCGCATGTGAAATAAAATAATAATGATATGCGGATGGATACTTTACATTGATCCTAGATCAAATCTCTCATTTTCTCTCTCCAGAGCTAGCACATGTATTCACTTCTACCCGTTACACTACACTTCTAAAGAAACCTCATTTACATTTAGGGGAATAGGTGAGAAGAGAATACAAAGAGTATAGAGGTGATAAGGCTGGACATGCAGGTCCAATTAATAAATCAAATTTATTACAATTTCCAAAATTATCCCACCCCACTAATATCCATCCGATATACATTATTCATGCATCGCAACCATGTATTCATACAAGCATGTTATCAATCAATCTAATCCAATTAATTAATCTGATAATTAGTGATCATCCAATGTTCAAACAACGATTTGATTTTTGCTCGAGTCAAACTCGTTTTGCGAATAAGTACTCAAAGTACGAATTCTTGAATTAAATTAAACTACAAAATTAAATCCAATTCAATTTGTATTTAATACTAATTCACTATTTAATTCCAAATTAAATATTACACTTTTATTAACGAACCTTTACGATTTAAATTCCAAATTTAATCGCAACGGGTCTCAAAGCCCGATTAACATCTAATGTTTATTTAATTAAAGTCCAATGGGCTTTTAATAATTTCTTTAAGGCGTGGACTTTTGGTCAACTCGGGTCAAACCGATAACCAAGGTCCAATCCGGGATTTACCCCATAAGCCCAGAAATCAATTTTGGCCCATTAGGCCCAATTAAATAATTAAGGTCCATTAAGTCATAATTGGACTTTATGGATGCGGTTTTGGGCCCAATTGGATCCAACCAAATTGGACTAAACCTAACTTGGTACAACCAAGCCCAAAAGCCCAATTACAACCTATAAGGCCCAAATCCAATTTCAAGCCCAATTAATTAACTTATAAAGATCCAAATTCCACAATTAATTAACCTAAGTGTAATACACAATTAATAACCCAATTAACATTTCTAAAACATCAATTAGCCTAATTAATCAAGCATTTTAACAACAAATAGTGTCCAACACAATTTATCAAAATCAAACCCAATTTACATGCTTAAAGTCTCGGCAATTATGGGTTTTTCTAATCCGATTCGGTTTCAATCCAATTGAATCCACAATCATCATTTCCCAAATCAATTCAACTCATCCAATGAATCAAAATCAAAAAACACAATGAATTTCAAAAACACATGATTTTCGGCCAAGCCAACTTTTAAAGGGAAAATTGTTCCAAATCAAAATTCAATCCAATTGAACCTCAAATTAACATTACCCACTTGTTTTAAGTCATCCAATGATCAAACAAATAAAATTACCAAGACATTTAGGGTCCTATGATTTTCGGCCATGCCCAAAAATTTGGGGAAAAATGGATCCAATCCAATTTCATGAAATTGATCATGCACAACTTCAATTAATCAACATACAAGCATACTTAATCAATCAATTTAACCAAATCATGCTTCAATTGATTTTACCCAATTTCAAACCCTAACTTTTTAATGCTTGATAAAAGCTCATAGATACCATTGTTGGTTTCTAATTAGGTCCCAAGATCCATCAAATAAGCATGAAAAATGCATGAATACACAAAGGAGTAAGGCGGAATACATACTCACATTGATCGGTTTGATGCTACGAAGAACAATCCACTTCTTCCTCCTTGTTGAAGCTCGGCAGTGAGCTCCTTGTACTGCAGTGGTCCTCGGTTTTGGGCTGTGAAAGTCCTCCAAGATTCGGCCATGGGAGACACCATGGAAGCTCCAAGCTTTAAGCTCCAAAATTGATTCCAAGCTCACAAGAACACTGCCCTATCACCTTAGGATAACTCATGGTGTGCTAGCACTTCTTTTTCTTCTTCTTATTTTCGGTCTAACCAGAAAAATTGGGGAAGAAATCGGCTCCAAGCCGTGAGAGGGAGAAGGAAGAAGAGGAGGGAAAAATTGGTTTCCATGAAACCGTATACCATGTTAGAGAGAGAAAAAGAAAATGCTTTTTGTTTATATATTTATTTTATTTTCCAAAAAACAAAACAAATATACAAAAACAATTTTCATTTATCAAAAATCAAAAGCAAAAAGCAAAAAGCAAAAGCCATCAATGCTTTTCAACTACCACATCACTATTCACATCAATCAATCAATCAAGTGACAAGTTGTCACATCACTCAAAGTGACTAATGATTTGACGCTTGATGTGACTAGCGATTTGACGCTTGATTTGACTTGCAAGCCGCACTCGAATTCGAAATGCGAACATGCTCGCAAATAATCCCGGGCTCGGGTTCGCTAATTCCAAATTCACGAATTTTCCGTCGCGTCGTAATTAAATGATTACTCCTAGCGAAATCACTATTCACGTCGCAAACGAATTAATTCTAAATTAATTCATTCGCCCGAATTAAAATCTAATTTTAATTCCGCGTCGAAATCCAATTTCTTATAATATATCAAATATATTATTTTATCGATTAATTCCAAATTAATCGTTCTCTCTCTTTTATTTATATTTTATCCCAGATAAAATATCTCTGTAATTAATCTCAGATTAATTTTCTCTCTCTTCTAATTAATCCCAGATTAATAAAGTGTGAGTCATACATCATCGGTGAATCTTCGAGAAGCGACCCATGAGATCCCCGGATATGTTGGCAGTAAATTCTTTCGTCGGACTATCCGAACACGTAAGTACCTCGTACTACGTTTATATCGATTTACAAGACAAGGTTGGCTTCTAGCAAAGCGCCATGCCTACCCAATTCTCCAGAAATATCCTTATAGGAATATATGATCTATATCAAGCGTAGTATACCGTAGTATTACGTATTTTTTTCCAGTATCGGATGATCACGTGCTAGGCCTGGGGCTGGAATTGTGTCTGCCCCGTACGAAGCACATATCGGATGTCTGGTAACTAGTCTCTATAATCGGATATACATGACCTTGTCATAATATCCCGATAGCTCGAGCATTTAAGAGAACGAGTTCCATATCCTACGTGACCATCATCTCCATATGACTGGAGTGACACTTCCGTCTTGACATCACACCAAACACACTACGATTCTCAATATACCCAGCATTGGCGTACACAGAACCTGTTAAAGCCCTGGACGACCTCAACTAAAGTATATTGATTGTCGTAAGCATTAGCGGTGCAAGTCTCAGGTTAAGACCAAATACACCTACCCTGATTGCAGATTCCCATAGACACATAGTCATACTACCAATGGGATTCCACGGGGGTCTATCCAGAGCGAAGCTGTTTCCCGTACCGTCGGTAAAATACAACCTCCTATTACACTTGCATGAGTATCCTATACCCAAATATATGAGAACTATGTCGTTGTGCCCTCACAAACGTGCACAAGTGTAATACTAGTCTTTTACGTATTATCGATGTCCAATCTCGATAATACTCTGACTAGGGATATTTAATGATTTATCCTTCGTGGACTGATACTGTCTCATATCATTCTCTGTCCAGGAACAAATCATAGGGACCTCTCATCATTTATATATCTAGGTGATCTAATCACAAATGATAAGAGTGCAGTCTCCTTTGTCACATAGTTAATTTGTACAACAACACCGTGATCTGTACAAATAGTGACGCTATGGGTCATAATTGTCCAACACATCGATAATACAAAATAGACTAGTATTTCACTTGTGCGTGTTATGGGAGCATAACGGCATAGTTCTTATATATTTTGGTATTAGATACTCATGCAAGTGTAATAAGAGGTTGTGTTTACCGATGGTACGGAAACAGCTTCGCTCTGGATAGACCCTCGGAATTCCATTGGTAGTTTGACTATGTGTCTATGGAAGTCCGAATCAGGGTAGGTGTATTTGGTCTTAACCTGAGACTTGCATCGCTAATAGTTGCGACAATCAATATACTTTGGTTTTGGTCGTCCGGGACTTTAACAGGTTCTGTGTACGCCTCTTCTGGGTATATTGAGAATCGTAGTGTATTGGGTGTGATGTCAAGATGGAAGTATCACTTCAGCTATATGTAGATGATGATCATGTAGGATACGGAATTAGTACTCTTATGTACTACAGTCATCGGGATAATATGACTATGTCATGTTTATCCGATTATAGAGACTATTTACCAGAGATTCGATATGTGTTTCGTACGGGGCAGACACAATTCCAGCCTCAGGCCTAGTATGTGACATCTGATACTGGATCGTAATACGCAATACTACGTATACTACGTCTGACACAGATTACATATTCCTTAAAAGAATATTTCAGGAGAATTGGGTAGGCACGGTGCTTTGCTAGAAGCCAATAATGTCTTGTAAATCGGTAAGAACGTGGTACTAGGTACGCACGTATTCGGATACTCCGATGACCAGATTTACTGCCAACATATCCAGGGATCTCATGGGTCGCTTCCCGAAGATTCACCGATGACGTATGACTCGAACATAATTAATATGGGATTAATTAGAAGAGAGAGAAAATTAATCTAGGATTAATTGCAGAGAGATTTTATCTGGGATAAAATACAGTTTATAGAGAGAGAACGATTAATTCGGAATTAATCGATAAAATAATATATTCGATATATTAAATGAAATTAGATTTCGTAATGGAATTAAAATCGGATTTTAATTCGGGCGAACGAATTAATTTAGAATTAATTCGCGAGCGACGTGAATAGTAATTTTGCTAGGCATAATTATTTAATTACGTCGCAACGGAAAATTCGTTAATTCGGAATTAGCGAACCCGAGCCCGAGATGTGTTGCGGGCCCACTCAGATTTTGAATCAAGTGGGGCCTACGAGTCACATCACAAGTCACATCACTAGTCAATTTTGTCACTTTAAGTTGATGGAAGTTGTTGGTAGGTGATTGTGTGTAAAACACACAAGTGTGAAAGGCTTGAAAGACTTTTACCAAACTGGGAATTTGGTATATGTCTTTTAATTTTTTGAAAGGAGGGCTTATCTTCCCCCCTCCCTCTTACACATTTACCTTTTTTGTCTCCCCTATAATTCCTTATTTACCCTCTTCCTTTCACCAAAATTCTATTTTCAATTTTCAAATAAACCATATATATCTAATTTTTTTATTTATTGATATATACATATATATATATATTTATTTATATTTATATTTATATATATTTTGATTAATTTAAAAAAAAAAGGGCTTTGGCTGCAGCAATTTGCCCCTCTTTTTTTTTTCTTTTAATTTTTTTTTTAAAAATGTATTTTATAATTTAATTATTATAAAAATATTCTCATGTATATTAGAAATATATTTATTTGAAAATAGTACAAATAACAACATAAAAAGTTACACTTAAAAATATAAAAACATAAATTTTAATCTATGTTGCCTCCAAAGTCTCCTCCTGGCGCACTTGGTGATATACCCAATACTTCGTACCATAATTGATTACGAATCATATAACAAGTGGCCCATTCTTTAGCTTCATACGATGAATGTTCCCACCACCACATTGGGATGGGTGGTACAGGGTAATGAGGGTGTAAAAAAACTTGCATAAAGTGTCTGCCAACATGAGCAATAGCTATTTCTTGACGCTCTTGCTCTGGAACTGCAGGGGACCTTAATGGCAAGTGAGTAAAACAACTCCAAACATTCTCAGCAAATGTATGTAGTACCATATTGTACCTCGAAGCGATGATAATTCCTAAACTCATTGAGTCCATCCAATGTACCTCTGGTTCCGGCGACTGGAAAAAATACAGTAAGTGTAATAGATTGTCATCCCATCCGTTTGATGGATAAAGTCGATCATATAAATCCTTATTTTGTTGAATCTCTTCAATAAGGTCGCATCGTACTTGACCCCAACCTTCTTGGATAGTGGTATCCGATACTCGTCGGTCTTGTATGTTGCATCAATGATTAACACAGAAGGAAAGTTAACAGACAGCTCTAAGCTTTTTGGATGAACCCAAAGAATATCTGTAATTTCATTGGTGTCTGGATTTGTAAGGTAATCATGAAGATAATTTTTCTTAATCAATTGATCCAAAACATATTGAATAGCAGTTAGACCACCCCGTTTTGCTTCTTTATTTCTGGAAATAGCATTGTAAATGCTTCTGATGTCCGTACTATTTGACGGGTCTCTTTCTTTTAAAACACTAAGAATTTCACGAGGTGCGGTGCTATTGGCCATATCAAGCACAAATTATTTCTCTAACGGTTTTAGCCTAGACGGATATTCATGGCCATCAAGATATTCTGCAACTTGATGGTTATGGAAACCACATGTAACCTTTAATCCCCACATAATACCGTCTGGAGGTTTTGGTATACCTCGCAGCTCAAATGGGCATTCACATTTTTTTGTCCCACTATTTTTTACTATGGATTGACCTTCAACAAGATACTGCGGTGGTTTGTACTTTCCTCCTCTTTCACACATAAGATGACACTTTGGCAGCTTGCCGCCTTTCAAATTAGATGAGAGAGGCTCAAATGATATTACCTTCAAACTTACAAACTACCTCTTTATATAAGAAGTAAACACAAATAAAACAAATAATTTAAAAAAAAAAAGTAAAAGTAGATATGGATACTGATTTACGAAATTAAATAAGACAAACAACTTTTAATAAAGAAAATATAAAATCAGAATCAGAATCAAAATCAACACAACTTTTAATAAAAAATTTTTTTTTAAAAAAAGTAAAAGAAGATATGGATACTGATTTACGAAATTAAATAAGACAAACAACTTTTAATAAAGAAAATATAAAATCAGAATCAGAATCAATACAACTTTTAATAAAATATTTTTTTAAAAAAAATAAAAGTAGATATGGATACTGATTTACGAAATTAAATAAGACAAAAAACTTTTAATAAATAAAATTTAAAATCAGAATCAGAATAAAAATCAACACAACTTTTAATAAAATATTTTTTTTAAAAAAAAGTAAAAGTAGATATGAATATTGATTTACGAAATTAAATAAGACAAATAACTTTTAATAAAGAAAATATAAAATCAGAATCAGAATCAGAATCAGAATCAACACAACTTTTAATAAAATATTAAAATAAAAGTATATATGGATACTGATTTACGAAATTAAATAAGACAAATAACTTTTAATAAAGAAAATATAAAATCAGAATCAGAATCAGAATCAACACAACTTTTAATAAAAAATATATATTTTTTTTAAAAGTAAAAGTAGATATGAATACTGATTTACGAAATTAAATAAGACAAACAACTTTTAATAAAGAAAACATAAAATCGAAATCAAAATCAAAATCAAAATCAAAATCAACACAACTTTAAATTTAATATATATATATTTTTTAAAAAAAATTATTAAATTTTTTGTTTCGGAATTAAAAAAATAATATATAATAATTAAAAAAAAGGGGGGACGATTGTTCCCCTCAAAGGGGAACAATCGCCCTGGACGATCATCGTCCAGGCCCCAAGGGGGATCATCCCCCTTGGGGCCAATTTTTGGTATCTTTTTTTTTTTTTTAATTTCGAAAATAATAAAAAAATTATATTGTTTAAAATATTTTTTTTTATACATAAGTAGTATTAATTAAATTAAAATGAATTAAAAAAATAAATGAATAGATAAAAAATATGTAATATTTATTAACAAAAATAAAAAAAAAATATAAAATAAAAAAATAATTAACATTTTATTAATTATTAATAAAATATTATAACTAGTATATAATTATTTTTAAATTAATATATACAAATATATAAATTTTATAATGTGTAAATTTTCAAAAAAAAAAAAAAAAAAAGTCATTGTAAATATTGATAAGGATTTTTTTGTAAATTCAAAAGGAGACAAGGGGGAGGGGAATGTGTCAGTTGGCAGGGAGGGGGGGAGATCAATTTTCTTTTTGAAATTTAAACAAGAAAACACTACACAAAATCATTCTCTCTCTCCCAATTCATGCCTTGGGCGTGAACTTCATCTTCTTCCTCTCCCATTTGGCTTGGCCGAAAATGACCTTGTTTTTTCTCTCAAATTGCCGTGAGCCTAAAGCTCATTTGCTTCTTGATTTTGCTTCAAAATCAAAGGTGCTAGGACATCCAATGAATCTTACAAATGTGATAGGGAAACATATCCATGAGTTTGGAATTCAATTGATCTTGGTTTGACCTAGAAAACCCAACTCTTCTGGAATAAGGATGGAGCAACTTTGAGTCCAAATGGCATAACTTTCCATTGATAATGGGGCATTTAGTATACAAAATATTGTTTTGAGCCGATTTTTTAGACTTATGTCCAATTGCTAAAACCTGCTTTGAGGTCAAATTTTGAGAAGACATGGGCGTCTTTGATGTGAACAAACAAAAAGATGATTTTTAAAATAGGAACTTGTTATCCTTTAAAAAGGAATTCAATGGTTTCTAATCCATGACTAGGCACTTTTTACCTAGCCTTCTCAAATATTTTCCGTGTAAAAATTCTGATAGGGCCAATCTAAATTCTGAGCTCGATCAATCCTTGTTGGAGGAGTTGATGACATTCGTTTTGGGCTAACATCAGGTCTAAAGGAGTCATGCATGGATGAGTCGCCTTGGTAGGATTGATATCTTCATTAAGCTTAAAGGGGAACTTAATAAATAATTATTCATTCTTCCTTACAGGGGAATGATGTGTGAAGCTATTATGGGAGTTTGACCAAAAAGGTGAAAAAGCCTTTTTAATAGTCTCATAATCTGTAGGAACATTAGTTGTAGAGAAGAGTTTTAGGACAATGGTAAAATATTTGGACAACCTCTTGAACCTAACACCATCAGGAAGAATCTACAACCATTTTGCTTGTTGGTAGACATAGAATCCAATAAGCAAATAATTGTCTGGAAGGTTTGAACAAATAATTTTGGTCCAAATAATACATTCTAGAAAAAATTGAATTCCAATGTGTCTTTTAATGATGAGATGTGTTATGAAAATATCTCAATCTGCAGCTTTAAAATATTCAATGTGTTTGGTCTATGCTTATGGAGGAAGAACTACAGGGTTCATCATGCTCTTATGTGCTCTCATATCCATGAATCCAAAAACAGGAATGGACTTTTCATACTTTGAAGGCAAGATATAGATTTGGACCAGAGGAATAGGTATAGTCAGTTGGGCAATCTGACAGGGTTGAAGAGTGAAAATTGGAACATAATCATATGAGCTTTCTTTAAAACTTTCAGAACTAGATCTTTTGTAATTTTCTAGAGCAAAATCTATTTCCTGGTCAGGTTTTTCTTGTTCTGAGAACCAAGATTCAACATTTTCATTTTCTAGATCAATTAATGTGCTCTGGTGGATCTACTGTATGCGTTTGGCTGCCTGTCTTTTATTGTGAGGATAGGTTTTTGAAAAATGTTATTTATTCTTGTAGATGAAACAATGGCTATCTCTAGACTTGCTTATTTGCTCTTTTTTTGTCTGAAAAATCCGAGGGGTTTCTTTTCCCAATGATTCTGAGTTTTGTCCTTCTTCTGGTTCTTCTTCTTGTACAGCTTATAATGTTATTTCCTTTTTATAGAGCAATTGTAGCTTTTATCATCTCTGCATTTGATTTCTTAATGTGGCTTTTAGCAAGCCTTCTTGAATGGCTTATTATTTTCAAGCAGTTCCTTGAAAAATGTCTTATGTTCACATAGCTTCTCAAGGGTATTGAGAGCAATTTGGTGGACATCTCTGAAAGACATTTCACTGATCTGTCTTTGACCTAGGTGAATCTGGCGCTGCATCTCGAGTTGTAACTCTTTTAAAAGGGAGGCATTGTAGGTGTGCCTCAGATTTGGATCATTCAGGCCATTTAGTTAGTAGTAATGCTTAGACATTCTTTGATAGTGAAATTTAAATCTTTCACTTTCAAAGAACAGCGTTTCATCTGGAAATACTCATGTCTAGCCTGTTCTTCAATATAAACCATTTCCCCAAGAAATTCTTTGTGAATGGCACCAAGGGCTATAGAAGCTTGTTCTATTTAAAAGAACTGAATTTGTCTGTAATCACCGAGACTCATAAACCATTCCCTCAACGAGCTTATCGTGAAGGCGAATTCTCTCAAGACAATTTGGTTACCTCTATCTAAGCTGCACATTCTTGTAGCTTAAATTGCAGGGACATTATCAAAACTGAACTAAAGACCGTTGGTAGGTTTAGATGAGTCTGTTGACTGTTGATTAGTAGAATTGGAAGGAAGGTTCTCCAGTGGACTCTATCTCTGTTGGAACAATAAACACAAATTAGAATAATATTATCGTTCACCAGGGAATTAAAAATTCAAGTAGGCTTAAGTCGCGGACTAAGTCGCTCTCTTTAAGACGTTTCGCGGCTCTGCCCGGAATTTGTGCTAGCAGTATGTCAGCCCCGCCGTCCCCAGGATAAAACAAGCCCATAAAACAATGTCTCAATCGATTTTACACAAAACCGATTGGTATACTCACACCCAAAATAATTTGCTCGGGACCATCAAAAAAAAAAATTATGGGGTTTTCTAAACTATATTGTTTCAGTGATTTCTAAATACGGTGTTTTCAAAAACAAACAACGGACACATTTAACATATCCAAAATTTAAGTCCTGCACCCAACAACACCCCAGTTGGGAGATTGTCCACAAAACTAATGATCATTTTGAGCTTGCAGCCACCTTCAGATGCAAGCCCTGTGTCACGGACCAACTTTTTCCTTAACGGAGAAAGGGCTCGTGCGGCACTTACCACGGTCACGTCCCGTGTAAGTCAGCCTATCTCCAACCTCTACACCCAATTTCTCATTGTTGGGAGGTTTCAGACCCATAATTTAATTGATTACGAAAGCTCACAAGCTATCTCAACGCTTACTCTAGCGGGCCCGTTCAACACCGGGACCCGGTACTCGAATAGCACAACCGGATATAAAATATGGCATTTTCCCGCCAACTCAATCTCGACAATCCATCATTGTCCCAACGTTGTCTAAGGGCGAGAGGGTTCACGGCTAAAGCCCCAAGACCACCGAAGCCCCCTTGGCCACACCCAAGGTTCACCTAGGCTTCCCCCCCTAAGGAGGTTTTAAAGACATTGCACATGTCTCACCAGTATACACACCTGGCGCTTGAGTTGTCACACCCCCCTCTAAAATCTATCTTAAGAGGAGTTTTCAGGAACTCTTCCGGGCATCCAGTAAGCCACCATATAAGCGACTTTGGGTTAAAATCTCGTCTCTAAACGAGCTCGTCTTGATGGGTTTCCACAACACCCCCACTTTAGCGGAAAAGACCCAAAAGTGGGCCTACTGCCAAAATCTCCCGACAAATCTCAGAATCCAACTCTGGGGCTGATATTTTCCCAGTACAAGTGACCATAAGATTCACTTTGGAACTTGGTCCCACTCGATTCGACACCCCGGGTCGTTAGCTCCTTCACAATGCACCGATTTAGGCTAACGACTAGCGGCAAGCTAGCGTATCTCAAAATCTTCCGCCAAACTTCCGAACGGGACCCCACGGGTGAGAACTTCCCAGTACATCCACCCCTAAGAGTTACTTAGGGCTTGGAGTAAGCTCAATCCGGCATTCCGAAATATAGGCTCCTTCACAACGCTGCACAACTAGGCCACTTCCTAGCGGCAAGCGAGCACGTTTCTACATCTCCAGGCAAACTTCCGAATAAGGTCTCACGGATGGAAACTCACCAGTACAAGGGTACATGAAGGGTACATATAACCCTTAACGACCTTAAACCGATGTCCCGAAACATGAGCTCCTTTGTAAAGTGACTGCACGTCCTAGTCTGATCCTAGGACCGTGACACTCTCCCCCACTTCATTCATCGTCGTCCTCGACGATGGCATAACTTGAGAGTTAGGATTGTAACATCCTCCCCCACTTCATCCATTGTCGTCCGCGACGATGGCACGACTTGAGGGTAAGGGTTGTAACATCCTCCCCCACTTCATCCATCGTCGTCCTCAACGATGGCAACTCAAGTTGTATTTGTCACGAATCACTTTCGATTCTGGGACCTGTGTGTTATGGGCTCACAAGGAAGACATTGAAACCACATTCATATGTCAATGAATGGAATCACATGTCTATGTTAGCCACATTATCCAATGCTATATCGAAATGGGCACACAATATCCAAACACAACAACATCATATACGCTTTTCGTACATAAGTCTTGGTTTCTGATATAATGGCTCAACTTCGGCACTAGGCACAGGTTTACCATTTTTGACGAAATCTCCAACTTCTGTAACTTACCACAATATGGGTTTGATATTATCTCCATACATGTTTGTGAACTCTTATTCTCGTACATGTTAGGATTATCAATTCCACACATTGTTCACATCTTCTTGGAATCCCCATCGTAACGCACACAGTGAAACATTGCAATGTCATTTATCTCAACAAATGAAATTACATGTCCACGTTTGTAACATCATGCAACTTTATAAAGAATTGGGCACATAATATCTAAACACAAAACATCATATACACTCCCGTACATGAGTCTTTGTTTTGACATAATGGCTCAACTCTGCAACTAGGCATAAGTTCCCGCACATGGTTGGATTATCAACCCAACACAAAATTCGTACAGCTTCTAGGAATCCCCATCATTACATGTGGAACAACTCCACACACGTGATTGTGTATTAGTTTTCGTTTCCAATCTCAGTCACAACTCCATACAAACTCTCGTGCATGAGTGTTTCTGATTTCGGTCACTACTTTCTACACGCTCTTGTGCGCGAGTTTTCAATTCTAATTTAGTAACTTCTTACAAAAGGCTCCATACACTTACACGTGAATGGGTTTTGATAAAAACAAAGGGGTTTTGTTCATTTTGATTATTAATAGATCGGTTGTTCACTTCACCCTGGCCCCCTGCCTACCTGTTCTTCAAGGCGCTCGGCGTAGCACATTGGGTTTCCCGAAGATGAACACACACCCGATCCACAATTAGCTTATGGTGGAGCTAATTTCCCACTAGTCCCCTCTTGGACACACGTAGTTGTTCTCATATCACTAGCAACTATCTCATTCTCACACATAACTCTGGGTCACTTGCTCTCTCATGAGCTTCTCAATTGTCTCGATACTCAACTGTCGCAGATAGAATTGTTTCCAACTTCTATCATTCCCACGACCACTCTTGGTCTTCTCTCCTTAGTACTCTTAGGCACCAAGCCAACTCGTAATACTTTCTTGGGTGTTTTCCACCCCACTTTTGGCACTCTAGCCAATTCCACCCTGACTCACAGGGTCATTTCACGAAACTTTGTTTGAGGTAAGACCACTTCCCTGAAGTAATCACCATTCTTAAACTCACTCCAAAGCCAAAGTCATATATCTGGCCCATTACCCGTGTAACTCGTACATACACTCTCATTTTGACTACTCGTAGTCGCATTATGTCACCTGCATTCTCCAAAATGCAAGCATCTCGGCCTTCCGGGACCACACTTACATCTCTCGCAATTGCAATTTTCATGCAACCCTTGTGCAACTCATTGCACCTCCAACTCGTAAGGCACTCTACCTTTACGAGCAACTCGTTATGTTACCAAGATAATTCAACCTTGGTCTCCCACACAATCATTACATAACCAACACAATGATTATCACATTCCATAAGGATCTTTGGAGATACCTGACTCATTTCAGGCTCACTCCCCACTTTTACTTTGGCCTACCTCAAGCCATCACACTTTCGTTGGCATCCCCACTCAAGGGAATCCACACAACTCGTTACTCGTAGCCCTGAGTTGAGGGCATTCCCACTATAGAGAATCCACACAACTCGCTACTCGTAGTTTTAAGCTAATGGCATTCCTAATCACAGGAATCCAAACAACTTGTTGCTCATAGTCTTATAAAGACTTCATTCCTCAAGACATTCTCAAACTACTCACACGGAGTATCGGGTTTTCACCCGGTTCCTATCATTGCCTCACACAAGAGGGCTTACTCATCTCAACTCTCTATCACATTCTGGCACTCAACTGCCATGGGAAAAGGTTCTCACGTTCTCTTTTGGACCCCACAAAACTTCAACCAACCCCACATCGGGTTCTCATGAACGCATATACTCTTGCCAATATCCCATCGGCACTCTCGTGATGTTTCTTATACATCCCAAATATGTCTCACACCTTCACGGTGTATAAACCATTTGTTTGTCTCTCGTAGACAAGTTTTACCTCCATTTCGGGTCTCTCCCGAACATTTGGCTTCACCCGAGCCAACCTTATATGAAACTAGCACATCTCAAGTGCTCTCACATCGTCTCACATCAATCCATCTCAATTTAGGATTTTCACTTTTCTACGTGCATCAACACGCACTCTCCCGGCTTCCTCTCGAGCCGTTTCTCTACCGAGGCTTCACACTAGCCTAACGATGTTCACAACGTCTCTATAACATCTACTCAGATCCGTAGACATTCCACTTGCCCAACCTAGGGCTCTGATACCAACTGTCACGGACCAACTTTTTCCTTAACGGAGAAAGGGCTCGTGCGGCACTTACCACGGTCACGTCCCGTGTAAGTCAGCCTATCTCCAACCTCTACACCCAATTTCTCATTGTTGGGAGGTTTCAGACCCATAATTTAATTGATTACGAAAGCTCACAAGCTATCTCAACGCTTACTCTAGCGGGCCCGTTCAACACCGGGACCCGGTACTCGAATAGCACAACCGGATATAAAATATGGCATTTTCCCGCCAACTCAATCTCGACAATCCATCATTGTCCCAACGTTGTCTAAGGGCGAGAGGGTTCACGGCTAAAGCCCCAAGACCACCGAAGCCCCCTTGGCCACACCCAAGGTTCACCTAGGCTTCCCCCCTAAGGAGGTTTTAAAGACATTGCACATGTCTCACCAGTATACACACTTGGCGCTTGAGTTGTCACACCCCCCTCTAAAATCTATCTTAAGAGGAGTTTTCAGGAACTCTTCCGGGCATCCAGTAAGCCACCATATAAGCGACTTTGGGTTAAAATCTCGTCTCTAAACGAGCTCGTCTTGATGGTTTCCCACAACACCCCCACTTTAGCGGAAAAGACCCAAAAGTGGGCCTACTGCCAAAATCTCCCGACAAATCTCAGAATCCAACTCTGGGGCTGATATTTTCCCAGTACAAGTGACCATAAGATTCACTTTGGAACTTGGTCCCACTCGATTCGACACCCCGGGTCGTTAGCTCCTTCACAATGCACCGATTTAGGCTAACGACTAGCGGCAAGCTAGCGTATCTCAAAATCTTCCGCCAAACTTCCGAACGGGACCCCACGGGTGAGAACTTCCCAGTACATCCACCCCTAAGAGTTACTTAGGGCTTGGAGTAAGCTCAATCCGGCATTCCGAAATATAGGCTCCTTCACAACGCTGCACAACTAGGCCACTTCCTAGCGGCAAGCGAGCACGTTTCTACATCTCCAGGCAAACTTCGAATAAGGTCTCACGGATGGAACTCACCAGTACAAGGGTACATGAAGGGTACATATAACCCTTAACGACCTTAAACCGATGTCCCGAAACATGAGCTCCTTTGTAAAGTGACTGCACGTCCTAGTCTGATCCTAGGACCGTGACACCCTGCATGCATCTCAACAGTCATAGCATCAGCCACTTGTTTCAGCTTAGCGATAGGTGTACCGCACTTCTGCTCAAACTCCTTCACTATGTCATTTACCTTCCCACACTTGCCATCTCTCTTAATCCCTCCGCCGGAACACCACAACAGCAGCCACACCGGCTGCCACTGCCACACAATACACCACCAGAAATCCCAATATCATAACCAAAGATGAGGACACCCATGGCAGTAACAATACAAGTTACTAAAACAAATGGAGTGAGGTTTCCAGGGTACTCTCTCCCATTACCCTTGTCAAATCCCCCAATGGCAGGCATTTATTTATTATTTTTTTTTTCCGTTTTCTTAATCTAAAAAATAGCGAAAGAGAATGATGAATATGAATACAAAAAAGAAATGAAAGAAGAAAACTTTTGAACTCAAAAGAGTAAGCAGGCTTAACAAAGGAAGAAGCTACAGACTTCAGATTCAAAATCTGTTTTTCAAGGGAATAGGAACGACAAGAGCTTTAACCATAATATATCATCCATATAGAATGAAAGGTCAAAACACCATAAAAACTGACAGGGAGTAAATTGGTAGTTATTGTTCATTATACCACTAATTGTCACATAAACAATAAATACAATTATTATTAATTTTTTTTTTTAACTTCTCCAACAATTAAATTCTTGTAACTCCTCAAAACATTAAAAAAAAATTTTTATAAAAATTCATATTTACAACCATCTCTGTCAAAACATCATATAGATATATCCATCAGCAGATTAGTAATATCTGTTATCTCAGCTTCGGAATCAGAAGGTTCTCCAGTGGACTCTATCTCTGTCGAAACTTCATATCCAAATTGAATATGAGTAGGTAGATAAATCTGAGTGGACAGTTGTTGAGCATACACGGACTGCTTTCTTTCATTGGCTTTTGTGTAAGGAAGTGGGACTGAGGAGAAGCGGTATTGATTGTGATGTAATCTGATGAGGGACTTGGTTTTCAGGGTCTTTACATGTGAGTGGTTATGTAAAGTTAGGATTAAGGTTAGGTTTGGAAACCTGTGTCATAAATGGTGTTTGTCTAGAGGATGAAGGTTCAATAACTCATGGGTCATACTAGACATTTTTGAATAGTTAGATATTGATGGGAACGTAAAGTAAAATGGTTGATAGGTAATAAAAGGGAAACTGTTCTAGTAGAGATTATGTGATGAAGAGGGAGAATATAGAGGTCGTCTATCTGATTCCATCCAAGCTAGCTCAACCTTACGCATTATAATCTCAGCTTCTTTTTGGACAAACTCTTAGCCAATAATACCTATGATTTATCATAGCCCTTAATTCTTGATCCAGTTGAGTTGTTGAAGCTGTACTATATATTAAAGAGTCTACCTTGGCATCAATTTGTTGAACATGTCTCTCACCACATGATTAACTTTCGTTTCAATACTGTGGATAATAGTATTTTATGCCTTAGCATTCTGAGTTTTCCAATTAAGAACTGCATCAAACTGTTGCAGTTTTTTTAATTGTCCACTAGGAGTAACTATAGATGGTCATAAAGGGTTCCGTAATAACCTTTGTCTGATGCTCCGTATGCTTTTCTAAAGGAGGAAACTGCTCCCGATTAGATGATGACGTAGGATTGTACATCTTACATAGCTATGTCTGAAGGAGAGACTTTGGAACTTTCGGTATGTAGCATCTATGCTTCTAAATATATGGGCTCTTGAATCAGAATCATCTCTTTTCCGGGATTTCTTTTATGGATTTCGATCCATAGCTTTGAATCAGAATCATCTCTATAAGGTTTCTGCTGTTTACGAGGAGTTGTATGTGTTCTTCTCTTTGTTTGCAGCTTATACGATGAATCTCTTCTTCTTATTCTTGACATAGATATTTTGGATCACACATCCGTGCTTCTGGAATATCTCAGATAAAGTGGGCATTAATCTTTGCTGCATAAATAGGAAGGCCTTCTTCACTAAAGGCATTGATGAGTATATTCTTTTCTTTGGGCCAGGTGGCAGGGGAGATCATAAAATAGTATGAAAATGAAGCTTCTCTCGGGCGTTAGAACTAGAAGATGATTCTTACTATACCATGCAGTTGTCTGTCAAAAGTGGCTTCGGTGTTCTGAATGGGTTGATAGTCTTTATGGAACTTCTCATAATTGGATAATCACTCGAGAGGCATTAGACTCAATAATTTCTTTTTTTGAATATGGCGAGGAATTTGTACAATGGTCGAAATGCTTTCGGTATCCGTGAGGATCACAAGTGCATCAGAAGAAGATTGGGAAATTGGAAGATCTAAGGCAGGGTTTTGAAGCTTATAGACCAACTGGTGATGTAAAGTTGCCACCTTTGAGGTTATTACTGAGCCCTGGATCGGGACTTGGACCTTCAAAGTAGTAGGCAGATTGGGTTCTTGTAACGACAGATTAATGTTTGGATAAAAGGTGAGGAGGACACTCCCTGCATGGAGAGTGCACACATATGGAGATAGGTATAGCTTTCTCTTTTCCAGTTAGAGATAAATTCATCAGTCATCTCTAATGTAATCTATTGTTTTGTCTTGGTTGCTTGGAGAGTCCAGTTTTGAGGATTGAACATATTTTTTGGCCTAGGACGCCTGATAGAGATAAGTGTATGAATACTTCTAGCAACAAAGTTGGGTCGTTTCTACATATTATAATGGTTAACTAAAGGCATGGAAGATTCTCCAATCTAAGTAGACCTGGCCGCCGGTTCGGTTCCGGTTCGGAACCGAACCGAACCGGCCGGTTCACGGTTCCACAAGTGTGGAACCGGAACCGAACCGGTTAATTCCGGTTCGGTTTCGGTTCCACACTTAAGTGGAACCGGAACCGTAAACCGAACCGGAACCGAACCGGTCGGTTCCGGTTCGGTTTACGGTTCCCCTTCCGGTTTTTTTTTTTTTTTTTTTTTTTTTTTTTTTTAATAATAAATTTTAAAAAATAAAAAAATTCTATAATCGTAATGTTTTTTCATACTATCACATCATTTTTATAGAATCTTTTTTTTATAAAATTCTTTTAACATATAATCCTTTTTATAGCCAACTCTTGGCTAGTGCTTTCTTTATATAAGCGATGTGGGATATTTGTTACTTGGCTATTGTGTCCCACATCGCTTATATAAAGAAGCCAATAACCAAGAGTTGGTTATAAAAAGAATGTGAACATTCATGTTTTAATATTGCAATTTTAAACCTCATTAAGTCATTATTATTAATTAAAAAAATTGAGATTTACTTGTGGAACCGTAAGGTTCCAAGAAAATAACTTTTTTTTTTTTTTTACTTCCGGTTGGAACCGTTGGAACCGCTGGAACCGTTCGGTTCCAGCGGTTCCAACCGGTTCGGTCAGGGTAAGAACCCTAACCGAACCGGTCAGGTTCCGGTTCGGTTCCGGAACCGGAACTGGAACCGGTTGGAACCGGAACCTTCCGGTTCCAACCGGTTCGGTTCCGGTTCCGAACCGGAACCTTGGCCGGGTCTAAATCTAAGCTCCTTCTAAAAGATAAGAGTATTCCAAAATATTTTTAATTTTTGAAGAGACACGTTTAGAACATGAACGAGGGAAAGAATAACTGGAATAAAGTCTAACAAGTTCAGTAGGGTTTGAATCTGAAGGTGTATGAGAAGTCATGGTTGATAAATGAGTTCTCTCTACTCATATAAGGAAAGACATACTACATTCCATGATCTCTGACAAGACTATACATAGCTCTGATACCAGATTCTCGGGTTGCTCTATGTATTTCCTTACCACCTTAAACAGACAGTAGTCATTGGCCTATAGGACGAGTGAATGGTACTCTACAGAGGACACCGCCAAAAACTAGATCAAGAGAGAAGATATTTTCTACGTTCTGATACACAAGATCTCATCATGGACTCAAGTCCTGGAATTTCGGCCTCGGGTTGATCTAGATCCGGATATACTTGAACCTGATCCTTATATCCGAAATTTTTAAAATATTTTTAAAATATATTTATGTAAAATTAATAAAATTATGGACTCAAGCCTTGGAATTCTAGACTCAAGTGAATCCGAATCTGAGTATATCCAGATGAATTTTCCTTACTTTTTCAATTATATTTGTATGAAATTAATAAAATTTGGGACTCGGTTCCCGAAAATCTTGACCCGTGTGAATCCGGATCTTGATATACCTGGACCAGATCTAGAAATCTTTATTTTTTATTTTTTATTTTTTTAGTTATATTTTTTATAAAATTAATAAAATGATGGACCCAGATCTTGGAAATCCGGACCCGTGTGAATTTGGATTCAGATATACCCGAACTGGATCCAAAAATACTGATTTTTTAAAATCTTTTTTCAATTATATTTGTATAAAATTAAAAATATATATATATGAATGGGTTTGGACTTTCACTATTCAAATCCGAAATTTCTTACAAACCTGGGTCTTTTGTGTCTAAGCAGATCCAGGCCCGATCCGGACCTTTTTGCCATTCATGCTTCTAACTACCAAAAAATATTTTCTGAAAAAATTGGATACGCCAAACATTTGAAAACTTTTTTCTGAGTAATATTTCCAGGCGAGAGTCAAATATTAGAAAACACATTGCTTTTAAAAAATAATTATTATTGAAAAATATTTTATTTATGGAAATCATTTTACATTGAAATAAACGGACCTAAATTTCTAGAAACAAAATTATATTTAAGTTGATTTCAGTCAAATTTAAAAAAAAATACCGGAATTTGATTTAATTTCAATAAAAAGATCATATTAAATCAGTTTTATAGTTTTAAATTCGATTAAATCTGGTTTTAACAAAAAAATTGAATTTCAAATCAATGACCCGACCTCAAAAATATTGTGGTCCACTCTTTAAATTTCAAATTTCGGATTCAGTTTTTATCTTAATCCAATCGGTTCAAATTAAAAAAAAAAAACAATTATGATCTGGTCTACTTATTAACAATCCTACTATTTATTGTTTATCGGCGTTTTGATTCCACACAAGATTATCGTAATCATATATAAATCTCAAAATACTAAAATATCGAAAAACAAAGACATGTCAATTTTATTGTATGGATGATATTTCTTAAAATTTATTTTTAAAAAGTTGTTTAAGGAGATTAGGTAGGTTTCCCTTCCAGCGATGCATTGACATATTCTTCTCTATTTTTATAATAGTTGATGATTAATTAATGATTATTTTAATAAATCAAATCTATTGATATCTCTCCCGATAACGATACCAATATTTTTAAAAATTATTTCTTAGGACCTTTCATTACTTCGTATAATTTTAAATTATTTGTAGCATTAAAAAAAATTACAAGTAAATTAATCATATTCTTGTAGGACCAAAGATTGAATTCCCTTTAAATCAAACCTTTACATATTATTGGATGAAATGTACCATGATTTAATAATATATGGTATAATATGATATTGTATTGTAATTACTTTTATTACGTATGGGAAGATTTTTTTTCGGAATGTTGGAAACCCCGACGCCAAACAACCCCTTATGGGCTTAAGCGGAGCGGGTAAAACCTCTGGTTGTCCTAGACTCTAACAAGAAACACACTCATTGTATTCGAACCCATGACCTCAAGGTTAGATCCTGAACTCCACACTACCAAGCAACGCCCCTTGAGGATGTATGGGAAGATTGTATAGTATGGTATAATTAAATAATATATTTTTATTTGGTTTGATGATATGATATGGTTCCAAAAATGATAAAATAACTAAAATGCCCTCAAACATTTCTTATGTTTTATGGAAATTGAGTCACTTATGCCCTCAAACATGTTTAGGAAGACCTTTTAACTATTTTTATTTATTAATATAATATATTTAATAGGGTAGAATTGACATTTTAAAATTTTATTAATGCTATTTAAGAATACAAAATTATAAAATCATGGCAAACCACCAAATCCATGATTTAAAAAATTCTTCGAAATTCATGGTTTTTCAAACCATGAGAATACAATGAGAAACTATAGCATAAACATGGAAGTCAAAACAAATAACAATTTGAACTATCACATACTATATGAAACCATGATAAACCATGAAACAAATAATGTGTTAGGATCTTACCACATTGGTTATTTATAAACATGTAGACCTGACCAAGATTCTGGTTTAGAATTGAAACCAATCGGAAGGAACCGAAATGTTCCGATTTTGGTTCCTTTGGGTTGGGGTTCGAGAACCGGAATCGGAGTTGGTTCTTTTCGGTTCGGTTAGGGTTCCACCGCAATTGAACCGGAGAAATTGGAAGGTTCCAACCAGAATCATAAGTTAGAATTGAAACCTTATGATTTAAACAAACCATAAGGTTCCACGGGTTCCCACTAGAACCGTTAAGGTTCCGGTTGGAACTGCACAAGCCCAACAGCTAGTAACCGTTAGGCTTGTGTGGCAGGAAATCGTTGCCAAAGGCTTATTGCCAATTTATTATTATTATTTTTAAATTTTTTTTAAAATATAAAATTTCTAAATTACCCTCAATAACATTATTAAATGGATAGTTTTAGGGACAATTTAGCCATCTAAAACTTAACCCCAAAATCTATAAAAATCATATTTCATTTTTTATACACATCAATATTTTTTTCAATTCTCTTAATTTTCTCAAATATTCTCCAATTCTCTTAAATTTCAATTCTCCAATACCAATGATTTTAATTTTTTAATTCTCCAATGTTTAGAAAAAAATGGCAAGCTCATCTAAGAATACAATGTCCAATGTCCCAACCAAAGAGAGCGGCTAAAATGTCGGTACACGAAGAAAAAAATTAGGTCTCGATCTTCTAATATTTTCAAAATTCATTTTCATTTATCTGAAACTGAAAATGAAGGTCCAATAGCAATTGCAACTACTCTGATGTATCTTTAGGAATAGAAAAAGAAACTAATGTTAGAAAAATAATAGATGAGGTAAAAAGTGATTTAATAGATTTATTTAATGATTATATCAGTAGATACAACTTGTAATCAGTAGAACAATCTAGTAGCAAACTCGTACCACCTTCAAGACTTAGCATATATGATCGTTGGTTATTACAACGAAATAAAAACACAATGAAACCACGACTGACAACCCGGAATTAGATAATTATTTATCAATATATTTCGATTTTTCTGTTGAAAGTTTACTAGGTAAAAATTCTCAAATAATTGACCGGTGGAATCGACATCAAAATATATGTCATGTTTTATTGATTATTATTAAAGAGGTGCTGGCATGACTAGTTTCCACTGTTGCGGTTGGACAAACCTTCAGCCCATGAGACAATATTTTGGAAGTGAGACGATCTTTATTATATGCAAGCATCTTAGAAGCAACATCATATGTCGATGATTGGACTTGAGCTGATCTAAGGCAACAAGAAGATGCCCCCAATGATTTTGAAGATTTGTTCAACAATTACGGAAATGGAACGAGAACGGGAACTGAATAATCAATAGCAGGAACATATAATGATGATGAGTAAATAATTGTAATAGGGTTAACTATATTAAAAATGTAATGGAACTACGTGAGCTTTGAATAATACGTAGGCAACTTAAGTTTATATAAATTTAAGTTCAAACTCTTTATTTTATTTTTAATTTAAGTTTTTAAGTAATGTCTCATGGTTAATTTTTTCTTTTATTTTTTAATTAAAATTAAAATTTGAACTAGAACCGTCTGGTTCGGTTTTGATTTGGTTCAAGTTTCTGATTCCACAGATTATGGAATCGTGAACCGAACAAAATTGCACCCGAACCATTGGCCATGTCGATAAACATGTTAACTACTAGTCACTACGTGAAAAAATACCTACATTGACAATTAAAAACTGTCATTTGAGAGGGGTTATGATAATTTTTCTATTTTTCTTCGTAGGTGCAGTCACATCATGTGACATACAAAAAATCATCATATTGCGTAACGATTTTTACATGTCATAACTAGGGATGGCAAAATTCGGATCCGGACCCGGGTCCGGATCTGGAAGAGATTTCTTCACCCCGGGTCCGGTTCCGGACCCGGGTAAATATTCCCGGGTCCAGACCCAGGTCTACCCAGTCCGGACCCGGGTCTACCCGGTCCGGATCCGGATACCCGGTTCATTTTTTTTTTTTAAAATTTTTTAATTTTTAATTGTATTATTTTATATTTATATTTGGATTTTGTCAATTTAATTAGTTTAATTTCAATTCTTTTATATTTTTTAATTATATTTAATTATATATATACATATTATTTTGTATTTTTCATTATTTTTTAATTTTTTTTTCCTGACCCGCGCGAACCCGGGTCTGGATCCGGATACACCCGGGTTCGAATTTTAAAGACCTGGGTCCGATTTTTTTAATCCCGGACCCGGGTCGGGTCTGGGTATAGTTGCCATCTCTAGTCACAACTCTATCATTAATTTGTAACGACTCGTGATTGATTTTATCCGTCAAAAGATATGATAAATTATTTCTATCATGAATTTTTATTTTTCTGAAAATTATTTTAGAATTTCGAAAGCAAGAAAAAAAGAACCTAAAAGAATGAGCTAATTTCACACATAAGAGTTACAAGTCAAGAATAACATTTTTCTCAAAATTTCGAAGTACAAAATTATTGAACCAATTGGGAGTCCGCTCTTAAACAAACCTAAAAATAAAACATACCTAATTCATAATTCACGGAAATTTATCAAACCAATTAATGTATTTACAGAACTCAATTAGAACAAGTGGGGAGTGTGCTTAGCTATTACCATGGATGAACTCCGAAGTAGGGGATTACAAAAGCACGACGTTCACCAAGTTTCAGTCTTTCTGCAATAACAAGAAAATATTTCATAATATAAATGATAAGAAAGAATTAGAAGCAAAAATATAAAATAAAAATTTTGCGGTTGTGCGTGCACCTCAGAGACGCCATTTACAGTAAAATAAAGTACACCCCAGAAATGACTGTGATGGCAATAAGTTGAGGTGCTTTGTGAAAGATTTGTGGGTCATGAAGGTGACAGTGTTCATCAAATAGTTTCATGAGATGCCATTTACTTATTGTTCCAGCGCCTCGCCCAAAACGACACGCAAAATTGAACAGCGGTACTGTCTCCGCCGCCGGCAAATGGGGCCAACGCCTCCTCGACGACCTCCAATCCACCATCATGGGTTGTTGGTAAAATTTAGTGTAATCAAACAGTAATATAACTTGCAAACAAACAGATCAAAACAGCAAAAGTAGATCTAGATGCATGAAACCCTAAAATCAGAAAATCTTTAAAACAAACCAGAAAATGGAGAATACAGAGTTGTCCAAGTCGAGATGATCTCTGTCCTTAAGAACTTATTGGCTCCGTCACAGGTGCTTTACGGATTCGTTTTGCCAACGTTCTCCCAGGATTACTTGGATTCTTCTTGTTCAAGGTGCACTCCTTAACAAGTATGCGAACTTGGAATCAATGGTGAATCTCTCTCAAAACAAGGAAAACATAAATGCCTTTAAAGTTGGTGTATTTCTGTATATGTCTTTTTTCCATATATAATATTGGAATTAAAGCCTTCTTATATAAGGCATGGAGGGGTGCCAATAGGGCACCCCTTGGGGTGGGTTGCAACCCTCCAAGGATTGCAACCTCCCATACACCCCTAGGAATTCCAATAATATACATATCCATATACATATCATATTAATGAATTTTGAGGAATTTACAACAATCCCCCACAATTCTTCAAATATTCATACAGGCATGTGAGAGAGATACCGTGAGCTAAAGCTGCATCGAAATAGGTAGCTTTCGCCTTGAACCTTTCCTAGTGAATGACAATCGGATTTACTTGGCAAACCAGTGACCCATAGTCTTGAACTGTTCTGCCGTTGGTGTAAACCAAGACAATTGCCAACACACAGCTTTAATTCGACCATTTCCCGTTCTACGGTTGTGTTCATTTTGGCCCTGAACAACGGTCCTGGATTCATCAAGCACTTTAGGGTAACCCGCCTTTAAAGTTCCCATGGAAGCGGCCTCACTTCTTACTTGAAATAGGTGATCTACTATGAAGAGGTAATCTGTCTTTACCCCCATTAGGACTCATCTCCTAATATAGTGATCATTAAAAGCCTTAGCTTATCCTAACCAATGACAGACAGCACTCAGCGTCATTATCGGAATGGGAAAGAGTACGAAACTCTTCAGTGCTTGTTTTGAATTGCACAAAGTTTCTGTTGTCCCTTTTGAACCTAGATCTTGGGATCTCCAGTCAACTAGGTTGGGTTTCCACAGTGACAATTCTTAGATTATAGGCTTCAAGCCCATTCCCCTCGATGACTTCTCAACTTGCTCTCGAGGTAAACCTTTAGTTAGTGGATCCGCTAGGTTTTCCTTCGACCTGACATAATCGATCGTTATTATGCCACTTGAGAGCAGTTGACGTATGGTATTATGTCTCCGACGTATGTGTCGAGACTTACCATTATACATTGTATTTTGGGCTCTCCCAATTGCCGATTGGCTATCACAATGTATGCTAATCGCTGGCACCGGTTTGGGCCAACTAGGAATATCCTCCAGGAAGTTTCTAAGCCATTCTGCTTCTTCCGCTGTTTGTCTAATGCTATGAACTCTGATTCCATAGTAGACCGGGCAATACATGTTTGCCTCGAGGATTTCCATGACACGGCTGCATTACCAAGTGTGAAAACAAATCCAACCGTAGATTTGGAATCCACTGTATCAGATATCCAGTCAGCATCGCTGTTTCCTCTAGAACAGCAGGATATCTCTCGTAATGTAGCCCATATTTTGAAGTTTCTTATACCTCAAAACACTTACTATGACTTTCCAGTGGTTATGTCCTGGATTGCTAGTATATCTGCTAAGCCTATTCACAGCTTGAGCGATATCAGTTCGTGTGCAATTCGTGAGATACATCAGACTTCCGATGATCCTTGAATACTCTAATTGCGATATGCTTAAGCCAGTATTCTTTGATAAGGAAGAGTTAGGTTAGCTACTCCCAAATCTTTCATATCAAATTTGCTGGTTAACACTTCTTGGTAAACTGAATCAACTCATGATTATTACCAATTATCAGCATATCGTCTACATAGAGACATACAATGACATATCATTTTTGAGTTGATTTGGTGTATATACACTTATCACACTCATCGGTTTTAAACCCACTTGACAACATATCTTTGTCAATGTTCTCATGTCATTGTCTAGGTGCTTGTTTTAATCCGTACAAGAATTTTACAAGTTTGCACACCTTCTGTTCTTTTCCAGGAACATTAAACCCTTCTGGTTGTTCCATGTAAGTCTCTTCATCCAATTCACCATTCAAGAATGACGTCTTTACATCCTTTTGATGTATTTCAAGACCAAATATAGCTGCTATAGCTATAAGCATTCTACTAATGTGATACGAATCACTGGTGGATAGGTGTCAAAGTAAACAAGGCCTCTTTCTGTCTATAATCTTTTATGACAAACCTCGCATTGTACTTATCTATTGATCCATCCATTTTCATCTTTCCAATTGTAGCCCAGTGGCTTACAACCTGGAGGAAGATCAACCAACTCCCAAGTATGGTTCTGTAGGATTGAATCAATCTCACTGATAATCGCCTCTTTCCACAGAGGTGCCTCCAAGAAGACATTGCTTCTTTATAGCTTCGAGGCTCATTTTCTAACAAATATGTCAGAAAATCGGATCTGACTCTTGGTCAACATGATCACTGTCCTTGACAGTATCAACAGCTCTTTTTGAGAGACTCTCTTCTTTGTCTTTCCTTACAAGGAAATGTCTCTTAAAAAATATTGCATTCCTTGACTCAATCATCACATTCAGATTGATGTCAGGAATCTCATACTTGTGTACCAAGAATCGATACGCACTACTGTTGCAAGCATATCCGAAGAATATACAGTCAACAGTTTTGGGTCCTATTCCACCTTCTTAGGTTTAGGAGCCATCACCTTGGCATTGGCATTGGCAAGACACCCCCACATTTTCAGATATTTGTAGGAAGGTACATAACCTTTCCACAACTCATATGGTGTCTTGTCTAATCTTCTGTGAGGAAGCTTGTTCAGAACGTAGTTCGCGGAAAGCAGGGTTTTCCCCCACAAGTTCTGAGGTAAACCAGAACTAGTCAACATGGCATTCATCATTTCCTTCAACGTTCGGTCTTTGCACTCAGCAATCCCATTTTGTTGAGGAGAATACGGAGCAATGGTTTCGTGAATAATTCCGTGCACAGAACAATATTCACCGAATGATGAAACATATTCACCACCACTATCACTTCTGATTCTTTTGATTTACTTGCCAAGTTGATTTGCAACTTCGTTCTCAGTGTATAAAGCTCTCAATAGCTTCAGCTTTGCTCCTCAGCAAATACACTTAACAGAATTTTGTGCTTTCATCGATAAAAGTGACAAAGTACTTTTTACCGCCTCTTATTTGCACAATATTCATGTCACACACGTCAGTGTGTACAAGTTCCAAGGGTTCAGAACTTCGTTCTATGATGTTCTATGTATTTTTGCTTCAACACATGCCTCACACTCATGTTGGCCATCAATGCAAATTTAGGTATAAGGTTCATGTTAATTAATGTACGCTGTATCATAATTAACATGTCCTAACCTCTCATGCCATACATTTTGTGACTCAATAATATAAGCAGAAGTTTCAGCTTTATTAATAGCACAATTGACAGTCATTGAAAAGACCCTCAGCGAGGTATCATTTTCCTACATAGACATCATTTTTGGTCAATACAATCTTGTCAGAAACAAATACAAACCCGAGACCGAGTTCTTCCGAATATCTGGAACATGCTTAATCTCCGTTCCGGATATCATTTTCAGAACTACTGTGCCTTGTCCAACCACTCTAGAGGTAGACGAGTTTCCCATTGTCAGATGATCGCCGCCATCGACCTTTCTGATACGAGGAAAACATCTTGCTATCAGCACATATATGACGAGTAGCCCCAGAGTCTACCCATCATTCTCTCGGATTCCCAACCAAGTTGGCTACAGTTACCACTGCTTAGAGATTCATTTCTGAAATCTCATTAGTTAACTGCTCATCTTCAGCGACATGGGCCTCATTTTTCCTGCCATTGTCCTGAGATATCTTGTTTCTGCAGTCCTTTGTCATATGACCGCTCTTTTCACAGTTGTAGCACTTCCCATTGAACTTCTTGTTCGCTTGGGAAGAATCAGCTTCACTGTTCTTTCTTTTCTTGCTACCCTTTACATCCTCAAAGATGTTGGCCTTAGACTCCATAGTCTTGTAGCTGCCATTCTCGGACATCATGTTGTCCTGTTCGATTCTCAATCGAACTCCAAGGTCTTCAAGGCTCATCTGCTTCTTTCTGTGTTGTAGATAGCTCCTGAAATCCTTTCATGATGGAGGTAACTTTTCAATTATGGTGGCAACTTGAAACGTCTCACAGAGTTTCATTCCTTCATCCAGTATTTCATGAATGATCTATTGTTGTTCACCCAACTGAGACATCACCGTCCTTGAAACTACCATCTTGTAGTCTAGGAACCTACCCACGACAAATCTCTTTTGTCCGGCATGTTTTGTACTTCTTCTCGAGAGATTCCCAGAGAACCTTCGCAGAAGTCATGCCTTGGTACACATTGTACATGGTATTGTCAAGACCACCCAAAAGGTAGTTCTTGCATAGGAAGTCTCCAGACAACCAAGTCTGTTTTCGCTCTTCCTTGGCCAATTCAGATTCACCCTCCACAGGACCCGGAGGATCTTTGAGGAATTTAGCCAACTGAAGAGTTGTTAGGTAGAACAACATTTTGCTCTGCCACTGTTTGAAACTTGCCCCACCAAATTTCTCCTGCTTTTCTCCGTGGGAGACCGGTATTCTTTGATATTTCCGCTAGCCATTAGTAGCTGGAAATTCAACAGGGTTCAATCAGTCTACGAAAAAGAAAAATTGCACAACGATCAACGAATGATCTTGTTCAAAGTGAAGTACTAGGTAGTCACTTGTTATTCTAATGGACGAAAGTTCCAATAAACACAAGTCATTGAATTTTAACTAAAGATACTTAAGGAAATTGAACGAACGAATATTCTTCGAACACCTTTTCCAATAGGATCTTTTAGCAATTCACAACCCAGATTTACACTCTTCCAATAGCACAATTATTATGATAAGTGTAGATATATAAATGTCAATCAAGATTGGATGGAATTACTTGTGCAAAATTACACTTTAAATTCTCAACCAATTATGCAACAATCAAACAATTTCAACTTTATCACTATGTGTATGCTTGTGATAATTGAACAACCTAATAATAACTTAAATCTATACTACTAAGATTAATGTGTTAACAGTATATGACTAACCAAGTTAATATTATTTAAGTTTGCAGTTTCTAAGAATTACAGGACTATTTCGTTAGTGTCGCGTTCGTATTTACGTTCGAACGAGACTGTCCAGTGCGTGTGCGTTCGTGTTGCGTTTGATAACGCGTTCGAACGAAGTGATTCCAGAGAGTTCACGTTCGTATAGCGTTCGTGAACGCGTTCGAACGGAATAATTCCAGAGAGTTTGCGTTCGAGTTGCGTTTATTACGCGTTCGAACGTTTCTAAGGCAGAAGGCTTGCGTTCGAGTTGCGTTTGCAGACGCGCGTTCGAACGTTCTTACGAGAATTCAAATTTAGCCTTCGCGTGCGTTGGGCGTTCGAACGCCCTACGGGTTTTTCATGCACAGTTCGTATTTACCAGAAAATATTCAAACCCTAACATGCAAATTACTATCTAATAACACGATTGATAAGTTCTTAAGATTGTTGGTAAAATTTAGTGTAATCAAACAGTAATATAACTTGCAAAACAACAGATCAAAACAGCAAAAGTAGATCTAGATGCATGAAACCCTAAAACCAGAAAATCTTTAAAACAAACCAGAAAATGGAGAATACAGAGTTGTCCAAGTCGAGATGATCTCTGTCCTTAAGAACTTATTGGCTCCGTCACAGGTGCTTTACGGATTCGTTTTGCCAACGTTCTCCCAGGATTACTTGGATTCTTCTTGTTCAAGGTGCACTCCTTAACAAGTATACGAACTTGGAATCAATGGTGAATCTCTCTCAAAACAAGGAAAACATAAATGCCTTTAAAGTTGGTGTATTTCTGTATATGTCTTTTTTCTATATATAATATTGGAATTAAAGCCTTCTTATATAAGGCATGGAGGAGTGCCAATAGGGCACCCCTTGGGGTGGGTTGCAACCCTCCAAGGATTGCAACCTCCCATACACCCCTAGGGAATTCCAATAATATACATATCCATATACATATCATATTTAATGAATTTTGAGGAATTTACAACATGGGTTACCGTCGACAATTAGCAGACATGCGTTTTCGCTGATCCAGATGCCAGAGAGGAAACTGCATCAAGCGCTCCATCTCCATCACCTCAAGTCAAAGTAAGAAAATCAAACATAAATAGGAAAAATATATGGCAAATAAAATGAAAAATTGAAAGAAAAATCTAAAGAATTAAAATAGAAAGAGGGCTAGAGATATCCAAAAGTTTCAGAGAGAGGTAGGGGTGGCAGAAAAGCGCGAAGTCCGGCGGCAAGTCCGGCCTGGTCCGAAGTGGAAAAAGCCCGGCCCGGGCCAAAATAAAAATAAAAAAACATAAATATATATATATATATATATATATATATATATTAATATGTTTGTATCATTTTTATTTGTTTTTAGCATTTAAATTGTTAATTTATCAATGAAATTTGTGATTTATTTATAAATTGTCTTTGTATATAGTGTAAATGTATTTTATATTTATATTTTTTTAATTTTTTTTTCAAAATTTCGGGCCCAAAAAAAGCCCGGGCCCGAGCCCGACCCGAGTCGGGCCTGCCCGGCCCAGCCCGGAAGACTCCCGGGACAAGCCCGCCCGAGCCCGGCCCGTTGCCACCCTTAGAGAGAGGGGGAGTGGTGTGAACTGTGAAGAGAAGTGAAACGACAGGATTTTGGTGTTTAATTAGGGTTTTTAATTTTTTTTTGGCTATTAAAATTGAAAATTTTAAAAGTAAAATATATTTGTTATTGTTGTAATTAAGATTGTCCATCACTTTTATTTTATATTTTAGTTTATCCCACATTATTTAGGGATAATAATTTTAACATAACCCTTCTCTATAAATAGAGAGCTAACTCTTGTAAAATCAATTCATTCATAAACAAGAAGAAAAACATGCAGCTTTCAAGGTATTATCTCTTCCTTTTTTTCTCTCTTATTTTGTAACACGTTATCATCATGATTCGTTATAATCAAAGATAAATCATCATATGCGAAGATTTGAAGCCAATTTGCTATAATCAGACGCCATGAATATGGTTTATGATTTATATGCAGCTTCTGTTTATAATGGAAGACAAAAGAAAAATCATTATGATTAATGAATGAAATGAGACTTCCGATTGTAATCAATTCGCAAGCCAAATCATAGTGACTTATGATTTATATGCGATTTTTGATTTGCATGCTTAATTCTTATGTTGTCTGAATCCAAATTCTTATTATTTTTTAATATTACAACATGAAGTTCTGCGGTATAAATAATTCAGAGCCTGAAGTTTTGAATCTCAATATTAAAATTAGAACATGTATTTCTAATTCTGAACTTGAAGTTCTGAATCTCAATATTAAAAATAGAACCCGTAGTTCTAATTCAAAATCTGAAGTTCTGAATCTCAATATTAAAAATTAGAACCCGTGGTTCTAATTCAGAATCTGAAGTTCTGAATTTCAATCTTAAAATTAAAACTCGTAGTTCTAATTCTTTTATATATTTTTATTATTGTTTTTATGAGTATACTCTATGGTTGCCATTGAATTGGGTCCTGCACATCAGAAAATATTACAGATTTTTTGTCTGCTCTTAATTTTTATGGGTGAATTGTTGTGCCCATGTATCTTCATTCCACATGCAATAAACAATCAGTTTTCTCTGTGAATCAATTTCATGATTGTCATTAATTAATTTTACCTCATTAATTAAATTTTTAGATTAAAACCTGAAGTTCTAATCCCATTGATAATTTTTTTTATTAGAACTTGAAGTTCTAAATTATAAAACAATTATAGAACCCGAAGTTCTAAATTTACGTTAAAATCTAACCCAATAATTAAAATTTTATATTAAAACATGAAGTTTTAAATCGTTCATAGAACCTAAAGTTCTAAATCTATTATATCATATTTATGAACTTGGAGTTCTAAATATTAATCTTATCAATCAAAAATTGAAGTTTCGAAATATAATTTCCCTTTTAGAACCTGTTGTTCTAAATAAAAATGTAAGATCGGAACCTGAAGTTTTAGATCAAAGAAATATTTTTAAAGAAAACATGAAGTTCCAAATATGTGTGTAATTATTTTTTGCATCATACGAATTTGTGTAATTTTTTATTTTCTATTTATTTTATCTTTATTCTTTTGAATTATACTATATATATTATTATTGCAAGAAGTTTGCAATAATAAAAAGCTAATTATACCCGGAGTTTAAATTAACTTATAATATCAGAACCTATAGTTTTGAACTATAATTTATAAATAAAACATTATGTTCTCATAAAACACGAAAATTTGTTTCTTAATATTCCCAGTAGTAAATGTTAATTCCAACTAAGTATAGATATAATAGAGAAACTTTTGGTGTTTGCTAAGGTCCCAAGATCATTAACAAGCATGAAATAAGTGCGAATACAAATCAACGAAGTTGCGGAATACTCACATCGATCGGTTGAGCGACATGAGAGGCAACAAAATCTGATTTTCTCCTCTTTACTGCATTCGGCAGTGGCAGTGAGCAGTTCACTGATTTTCGGCCATTGGAGGTCATCTTCCAAGCTCGAAGCTTCGTCAAACGATTCCTGGCTCATGGGTGGACTTCCCTATCACCTTCGCATGTCTCTCGGAGTGCTAGCTCTCTTGATTTCGCCACAAAATCAAGCACTTTTGGCTTCCCTATCTTACGGTTTTGACAGAAACCAGTGAAGAAATAACAGCCTCTTGGGCGTGTAAATGAGAGAAGAGAGGATGAGAGAAAATTGTGTGGAATTGGTTGGAAAAGTGTATCTAATACACTTATATATTTTTCAAAAAATAAAATAAAAGATTTACCACTTTTGGCTTTCCAAAAGTCAAAGGCAAAAACTTTCCAACAACTCCAACAACTACCATCAATCAATCAATGGTCACATCACTCAAAGTGACATGATTTGACGCTTGATGTGATGCTAGATGCGACGAGTGATTTGACGCTTGATTTGACTTGCGTGCCGCACTCGAATTCGAAATGCGAATGCGCTTGCAAATAATCCCGGGCTCGGGTTCGCTAATTCCAAATTAACAAATTTTCCGTTGCGACGTAATTAAATCTAATTTAATTAAATAATCATGCCTAGCATAATTACTATTCACGTCGCTAATGAATTAATTCTAAATTAATTCGTTCGCCCGAATTAAAACCTAATTTTAATTCCGTGTCGAAATCCAATTTCGATTAATATATCGAATATATTAATTTAATCGATTAATTCCAAATTAATCGTTATCTCTCTTTAATTGATATTTTATCCCACATAAAATATCTCCGCAATTAATCCCATATTAATTTTCTCTCTCATCATATTAATCCCAGATTAATTAAAAGTGCGAGTCATACGTCATCGGTGAATCTACGGGAAGCGACCCATGAGATCCCCAGATATGTTGGCAGTAAATTCGGTCGTTGGACTATCCGAACACGTAAGTACCTCGTACTACGTTTATACCGATTTAAAAGACAAGGTTGGCTTCTAGCAAAGCACCATGCCTACCCAATTCTCCAGAAATATCCTTACAGGAATAAATGATCTTTATCAGGCGTAGTATACGTAGTATTGTGTATGTCGATCCAGTATCGGATGATCACGTGTTAGGCCTGGGGCTGGAATTGTGTATGCCCCGTATGAAGCACATATCGGATGTCTGGTAACTAGTCTCTATAATCGGATAAACCTGACCTTGTCATTTTATCCCGATGACTGCAGTACTAAAGAGTACTAGTACCGTATCCTACGTGACCATCATCTCCATATGACTGAAGTGATACTTCTGTCTTGACATCACACCCAACACACTACGATTCTCAATATACCCAGCATTGGCGTACACAGAACCTGTTACAGCCCTGGACGACCGCAACCAAAGAATATTGATTGTCGCAAGTATTAGCGGTGCAAGTCTCAGGTTAAGACCAAATACACCTACCCTGATTTCGGACTTCCATAGACACATAGTCATACTACCAATGGAATTTCGAGGGGGTCTATCCAGAGCGAAGCTATTTCCCGTACCATCGGTAAAACACAACCTCCTATTACACTTGCATGAGTATCATATACCAAAATATATGAGAACTATGCCGTTGTGCCCTCACAACGCGCACAAGTGTAATACTAGTCTTTTACGTATTTATCGATGTCCAATCTCGATAATACTCTGACTATGGATATTTAATGATTTATCCTTCGTGGACTGATACTGTCTCATATCATTCTCAATCCAGGAATAAATCATAGGGACCTCCTATCATTTATACATCTATGTGATCTAATCACAAATAATAAGAGTGCAATCTCTATGTCACATAGTTAATTTGTACAACAACACCATAATCTGTACAAATAGTGACGCTATGAGTCATAATTGTCCAACAATCTCCCACTTGGCCTATAGCCAGGCACTCTAGTGTCTTACACCCGAACTATGTACGGTTGGCTCAAACTGCTGAGAAAATGCTTTCGTCAGCGGATTTACATGATTATCATCTTATGCGATTTATTCGATCATCACATCGCAACGATGTATGATCCGAACGAATCAGATGAATATCGAAGTATGTATCTGGATCGTTGATGAGACCATTAATTCTTTAGCCTGCGCTGACGCCTAACTCAGCTACTAACAGAATTATATCTAATTAGATTTATTATCGACCCAAATGGCTTATTGCCGCCTCAGCTGCAGTAATAACCCGCATTTGTTGTTTATTCGGTAACGGTATCTTGCTTGGAAGATTTCCAGCTCACTGTTTCATTATTCAAACTGTATAGTACCGTTTGCGACTTATAGTCGTTTTTATCAGTTAGGAAACCTGCAGTAGTGATTCCAGTCACTTCAAGTTCTCCATCTCCATAGTTTAAGACAGCATCCTTAGTTCTCTAAGATACTAATGGATGTTCTTAATATCAATCCAGTGACTATCACTAGGATTGGCCTGTTTGTGAATCCATATGCTCAAAGCGTATGAGACACCAGGTTGCGTACATTTTTCAATGTACGATTTCTCGGAGAGTTTTCTCGAAAGCCAAGCTTTCACCGATAATTATTTATGGGAATATCATTTCCAAGAAATGACATATTATCATTATTTTATATAGGACATTTATTGTCAGTGCGCTCCCACTAACCCTCTTATATACACATGAATCATTTTTGTTTTGAATTAAATCATAAACTATTATGATTACATCAAAACGATAATTCCAAGAACCTAATGCTCGCTTCAATCCAAACATGGATCGAATAACCCGCAAACCTTGTTTGCTAGTTTTGGTACGACAAAACCGACAGGATGTTGTAAACATCCTCCGAAAGGTTTCCTTTTCAGGAAAGTGATTTTCCCGTAAAGCTGACATATTTCATAAATGAAATACACAGCTTTAGCAAGCATTATCCAAATGGATTTACCGTGGCAAAAGTTAAGAGGTTGAATCATAATCAACACAATGTTGATAACGATACCTTTCCGCTAAAAGCCTAGCTTTATTCGTTGGTATGTTGCCATCCATGTATGTCTTCCTATAAGACTTATAAAGTACCATAAGCACAATGCCTTGCGGTACATCAACTAGTATCAAAACATAGTTGATATACATGGAATCCATTTCGGATTCATGACACTTTGTCATAATAGGGAGTCGATACCTTGTATCACTTCCTCATACGTAGTCAGTTGGTACGCCTCAATGAGATAGACATCTTTATGAGGTGAGATCAGAAACCCATACCCCCAGGTTGTTTTCCGACTCTCTCCGACTTACTCGGTTCTTGTGTATTCAAAGATTACTGGTATAGTTTCGTCCTAGATGAACTATTTATGTTCCATTAGGGATTCGGTGCATGGAATAGTATTACTCCGATTTTCATCGAGTTTTACTATCCTCCCACTGACCACTGCATATAGGTATTCCTCTTAGGAAAACCGCATGGTGAGCGACAATCTAATTATTCTCTTGTGAGTTGTATAAGTTCTATACTTTGGTATCCCTAGGATAACCGACAATTGGCACTAATCCCATTTGGGTTCTAGTTTGGTATCATATAAACGCATGCCTAGCATACCCAAATGATCAAGAATGAGAAACCCGATTTATTTCCTGTTCATATCTAATATGAAATCTGTCTAACAGATTTTAATGGAACCTTATTCAAAATAAGTCCTTGCACTGTTAAAGCTTATCCGTTGAAGGAAATGGAAGCTCAGAGCGACTCTTGATTAACTTTATCATGTCCAACAAAATTCGGTTACTCAGTTCGGACACACCGTCAAACTGACGTGTTCCGGGAGGAGTCCTCATTTGAAAGAATACTTTACTCTTTCAAGTATATTAGAAACTTATTGCTTAAGTATTTTCCATTACGGTCTTACCGTGACGATTTAATACTTTAGCCGATCTGTTTGTCTATTTCGTGTCGAAACTTTAAAAGTTTCCGATTTGTGTTATTCAAAAGAAACACATAACCATAACGAGATGCCACATCCGCAAAGGTCACGAAATATTCATATCCACATCTAGCCTAGCTAGACATAGGCCCACTTGCTTCACTATGAACTAGGGCTAACAGGTCGGTGGCATTTACACTTTTACCAAGTAAAGGTGTTTTAGGCACTTTGCCCAATAACTAGATTCGTAGACTTTATTTGAATGGAATCAAAATAGTCCTAGTACCCACTCTTCAAAAGTGTGGATATATGAGTCTTGTTTAGATTGTGTCCCAGACAACAATGCCACAATTAAGTTTCTTCTGATCAAATCAGTTTGAGCTATTTATTTGTCATATTATACGTTTGAGATATTTTATATTCAAAATATAAATGCTGTTATTCACATCTAATGTGTTTATCTCAATATTATCTTTATATAATGAAACACTTTAGTGTTCTAGAATATAAAGGTTCACCCGCAGCGGGTTAAACACTGATATAAAGATGATGTTTCTAGTCAAACTAGTCACATTATAACAATTTCCAAATTTAGGTACAAACCCGAGGGTAGTTCCTAAAATAGTTATCTACGGTTGAAACAACGACTTTCGTCCCGTTTCCAATTCGCAGATTAATCTCAACTGAAGTCAGTATCCTACTCATAGCAGATTCTGAACATCAGTATGTATTTATGTACCACACTAAGTATTTAAAATCCAATTTCAATACTAGTAGTGAACATAATCTTGACAAACAAATTTGAAGTCAGAGCCTTGCTCGTCTTCAATTCCTTCATGTCTGCTTTGTTCAAACAGCAGTCACGCTTCTGCGATCCCGTTTGTCACAATTTAGGCAGATAATTTGGGATATGTCCTTTATCTTCCTAGAAGATTATAATAATTTTGCCTTTGCCATTTTCCACATTCCAGAAGCCTTTGGCCAAGCCTTGAGTTTCTAGAATATCGAAGTAAGGTGCGCCTTGCGCTATTTGCCTTATTGCAAATTTTGACTTTATCTCCTTGAGAATAGTCATTAACTCTCCAAGAGTTATCAATTGCAATTTAGTACTTCTAATATCTAAAATAGATCTATGAAGATCCTTCAATTTCATCATCATACTTTAAGGATCTAATCCTTAGTTCTGATTCAGAAATTAAGGAGTCTACTGCGACAAGCTTAATGGATTAAGCACTAAAGTTATCATTACATAAATCTTCCAAAGATTATGCTCTACTATTTTCTTAACTCCGGGCTTAGGCATAATATGTTATTTTATCAAATAAAGTAACTTATTATTTTCCGGGACCATCCTGAAACTTATTCCCAATTTGAAAATTAAACCATTTAAATACATTTTCCCTAGGATTATGTTTTAAATGCCAATCTTTCAATTTCTATCTTAATTTTAATAGTCCAACTATTTAATCAACGATTTAGGTACTATTTATTATAATGATTACAATAGTCCAACTATTTAATAAACTATAATTTATAGATTAAAACCAATTATATTGATTACTATAATCCAATTATAAAAGCAACTATAAATGAATAGTTTGAATATAGTCCAACTATTTATTAAAACAACAATTTAAATATTAGTCCAACTAACATTTAATTTATTTGACGAATGATATTTGTTTAGGCGCGTATGGCAAGTAATTAAACGAATATTGTAAATTCAATTCTTGCCTCCCACTATTTTTCGGCGAGCCTCTAACCCTCTGTCGAGTACTCGGGAAACCGTGTTTCCTAATGGGCTAGGATCCTGTTAAATATCACACAATCTTGACTTTGGCCAACAAATTGTGTGATAATTAACTAGGTAGATCTCTAAGATCGATTGGATCCAATCCAATTCCTAGATCCAGTAGGGGGACATCCAAGTCCGAAACATATATCTTATATATGCCAATACATCCAATGTATTACCTAACCTTTTTCCTCTGAATCAACTAAGCCTTGGATTTGGCACAACAAACTTAGTGATCCTAGTTAAGCTCGACCCATTGACCATGGAAAGCTTCGTAATCAATGTCGATGGACAAGAAATGGTCTTGACTTTGGCCAACAAACCACAACTTGGAAAAGACACCAATATGGAACAAAGCCTTCGTGATTCAAACACATCCTCGATGGACAAAGGCCTTGACTTTGGCCAACAAGCCAATGCCAGTCTCGGATCTTGAGTGAGAATCACTCAATGGAAGGAAAAACGCTTAATATTTTGCGAGGGTTTTTCGAGTGCAAATTGGCAAATAATTTATTATCTTTGTTAAGGTCTCATCATCATACACCCTTAAACATGCATTCTAAACACATAATAAAGCGTATATGAAAAATAATAATGATATGCGGATGGATACTTTACACATTGATCCTAGATCAAATCTCTCATTTTCTCTCTCCCGCTAGCACATGTATTACTTCTACCCGTTACACTACACTTCTAAAGAAACCTCATTTACATTGAGGGGAATAGGTGAGAAGAGAATACAAAGAATAAGGAGGTAATAAGGCTGGACATGCAGGTCCAATTAATAAATTTAAAATTTATTACAACAATTTCTAAAATTGCCCCACCCATCTAATATCCATCCGATATACATTATTCATGCATCGCAACCATGTATTCACACAAGCATGTTATCAATCAATCTAATCAAATTAATTAATCTGATAATTAGTGATCATCCAATGTTCAAACAACGATTTGATTTTGCTCGAGTCAAACTCGTTTTGCGAATAAGTACTCAAAGTACATATTCTCGAATTAAATTAAACTACATAATTAAATCCAATTCAATATGCATTTAATTCTAATTCTCTTATTTAATTCCAAATTAAACATTACACTTTAATAATAAACCTTTTACGACTTAAATTCCAAATTTAATCGTTACGGGTCTCAAAGCCCGATTAACGTCCAACGTCAATTTAATTAAAGTCCAATGTGCTTTTAATTAATTTCTTTAAGGCGTGGACTTTTGGTCAACTCGGGTCAAACCGAATAACCAAAATCCAATCCGGGAATTACCCCATAAGCCCAGAAATCAATTTTAGCCCATTAGGTCCAATTAAACTTTAAAGGTCCATTAAGTCGCATTTGAGCTTTATGGAAGCGGTTTTGGGCCCAATTGGATCCAATCCATTTGGCCTAAACCTAACTTGGTACAACCAAGCCCAATAAGTCCCAATTACAACACAACAAGCCCAAATCCAATTTAAGGCCCAAATAATTAAATTCCAAAAATCCAATTTCCCAATTTAATTACATAAAGTGTATTACACAATTAATTACCCAAATCAATATTTCCAAAATACGAATTAGCCTAATTAATCATGCTCAATTACATCAATTAGTGTCCAACACATTTTGATCAAAAATCAAACCCATACATGCTTAAAAGCTCTCGGCAATGGGGACTAATTTTATGTCCGATTCGTTTTCAATCCAATTAAATTCACAATCGACATTAAATCAACATCCCATACCGTTTCAAGTCATCCAATGATCAACGAAACAAAAAATACCAAGAATTTAGGGCATAGTGACTTTCGGCCAACATAAAAAAATTTGGGGAAATTTGTTCCAAACAACATTTCATCAAATTGATCCAATCAATCATCAATTAAAACACATTTAAGCATACTAATTCATCCAATTTCATTATACATGCTCAAAATCAATTTTACCCAAATTTTAACCCTAAGTCAATTTCATGCTCAACCTTGCTCAAGATACCATTGTTGGTGTTTGCTAAGGTCCCAAGATCATTAAACAAGCATGAAATAAGTGCGAATACAAATCAACGAAGTTGCGGAATACTCACATCGATCGGTTGAGCGACATGATAGGCAACAAAATCTGATTTTCTCCTCTTTACTGCATTCGGCAGTGGCAGTGAGCAGTTCACTGATTTTCGGCCATTGGAGGTCATCTTCCAAGCTCCAAGCTTCGTCAAACGATTCCCGGCTCATGGGTGGACTTCCCTATCACCTTCGCATGTCTCTCGGAGTGCTAGCTCTCTTGATTTTGCCACAAAATCAAGCACTTTTGGCTTCTCTATCTCACGGTTTTGACAGAAACCATTGAAGAAATAACAGCCCCTTGGGCGTGTAAATGAGAGAAGAGAGGAGGAGAGAAAATTGTGTGGAATTGGTTGGAAAAGTGTATCTAATACACTTATATATTTTTCAAAAATAAAATAAAAGATTTACCACTTTTGGTTTTCCAAAAGTCAAAGGCAAAAACTTTCCAACAATTCCAACAACTACCATCAATCAATCAATGGTCACATCACTCAAAGTGACATGATTTGACGCTTGATGTGATGCTAGATGCGACTAGCGATTTGATGCTTGATTTGACTTGCGTGCCGCACTCGAATTCGAAATATGAATGCGCTCGCAAATAATCCCGGGCTCGGGTTCGCTAATTCCAAATTAACGAATTTTCCATTGCGACGAAATTAAATCTAATTTAATTAAATAATCATGCCTAGCATAATTACTATTCACGTCGCTAACGAATTAATTCTAAATTAATTCGTTCGCCCGAATTAAAATCTAATTTTAATTACGCGTCGAAATCCAATTTCGATTAATATATCGAATATACTAATTTAATCGATTAATTCCAAATTAATCGTTATCTCTCTTTAATTGATATTTTATCCCAGATAAAATATCTTCGCAATTAATCCCAGATTAATTTTCTCTCTCATCATATTAATCCCAGATTAATTAAAAGTGCGAGTCATACGTCATCGGTGAATCTTCGGGAAGCGACCCATGAGATCCTCAAATATGTTGGCAGTAAATTTGGTCGTTGGACTATCCGAACACGTAAGTACCTCGTACTATGTTTATACCGATTTACAAGACAAGGTTGGCTTCTAGCAAAACGCCATGCCTACCCAATTCTCCAGAAATACCCTTACAAGAATAAAGGATCTTTATCAGGGGTAGTATATGTAGTATTGTGTATGTCGATCCAGTATCGGATGATCACGTGCTAGGCCTGGGGCTGGAATTGTGTCTGCCCCGTACGAAGCACATGTCGGATGTCTGGTAACTAGTCTCTATAATCGGATAAACCTGACCTTGTCATTTTATCTCGATGACTGCAGTACTTAAGAGTACTAGTACCGTATCCTACGTGACCATCATCTCCATATGACTGAAGTGATACTTCTGTCTTGACATCACACCCAACACACTACGATTCTCAATATACCTAGTATAGGCGTACACAGAACCTGTTAAAGCCCTGGACGACCGCAACCAAAGTATATTGATTGTCGCAAGTATTAGCGGTGCAAGTCTCAGGTTAAGACCAAATACACCTACCCTGATTTCGGACTTCCATAGACACATAGTCATACTACCAATGGAATTTCGAGGGGGTCTATCCAGAGCGAAGCTGTTTTCCGTACCATCGTTAAAACACAACCTTCTATTACACTTGCATGAGTATCCTATACCAAAATATATGAGAACTATGCCGTTGTGCCCTCACAACGCGCACAAGTGTAATACTAGTCTTTTACGTATTTATCGATGTCCAATCTCGATAATACTCTGACTAGGGATATTTAATGATTTATCCTTCGTGGACTGATACTGTCTCATATCATTCTTAATCCAGGAACAAATCATAGGGACCTCCTATCATTTATACATCTAGGTGATCTAATCACAAATGATAAGAGTGCAATCTCCTATGTCACATAGTTAATTTGTACAACAACACCATGATCTGTACAAATAGTGACGTTATGGGTCATAATTGTCCAACAGAAACTTCGCTGCAATAAATGAATAAAGCTCTAGTAAGTGAAATTATAACACACTTGTGAATACAATTTATAATTTTATATTATTCTCTTTATACCCCTTTATTTACTTATAAAATTATTTATTTTCATTTACTTTCTCCTTACACTCTCGAAAGAAGAGAAGGAGTTATGCTTAGTTGATAGTGTTGTTATATATTTTTCGATATAAGAAATATTTCTCGAACTTAATATTAATTGAAGATCTAGAAGAGCCATAATTTAGTAGCAAGTGGAACCAAATTATATATCGAAAATATTTTATATTCAGCCATATCTAGTAGAAATATGCTGAATTTCAAAGATATATGTCGAAATGGTTATCATATCAAGACACAAGTATATATTTATTATTGGTAATTACAAATAAATTAGAACATGAAGTTCTTAGTTGTAACTCTTAGAACCAAAGGTTCCACATTTATCATTTTCATATATGAACCTGAAGTTCATAAAATTAATCATATAAATTAGAAATTGAAGTTCCACGATAATTTTTAAATCTAAACCTGAAGTTTGAAGTTATAAATTCTAAAAGAAAATTCGAAATTTTAGAGAACAAAATAGAACTTGAAATTCTAAGTTACAACTTTAAACATTTAGAACCTAAAGTTCTAAACTTACGGTATCATATATATAAACCTAGAGTTCTAAACATGAATATGATTTTTTTTTTTGTTCTGGATGTCTTTTTATACCATTTTATTTCATTGGGTATAGAAATATGAATCCAAGCTATGTGTGTGGAATATACCATTAAGGAAAATAAAGTTCTTTGAAGGATGAATATTTTCCTATGCTATATTTTACAAGAGAGATTGAAGCTCTATCTACTATAGTAAAACATAGTTGGTATACTATTATTGAGTTTAACTCAACCTTATCTAACATTTCTTCACATGTGAAATTGTGAGTTGATTTTTTTTTTTATTGGAAATAAGATATTTATTATTCTCTGAAATGAAGGTAAATACATATTATAATGGATGTGTAAATGTAAAAGAATTGCATGATTAATGTTCTGACAATAGTTACGAATTCCCATGATGATAAAGTGATAAAAATGGATATAATTAGCAAATAAGAAATATAAGAGTGGCTAAAGATCCAACAGATCTTGTTTATCTTAATATGTCGAATCTATTTGAAACTAAAGAGAGAAAAGTTAGATGCCAATTAGAACTTTATAATGTGTGCTTTGTTTATGTTTTACTTTCAAATATTAATATTGCATGGAGTAAAATTATATACCATATATGGACTTGCTGACCTAATTGAAGGCTCTGAAAAAATGCCATAATCTTTTACCAATTGGAACTTCTAACAGATTATCTTTTTACATATTGCCATTTAAATGAGATAATTTTCCTCTTTTTAAAAGAAAGAAAGGAAGCTTCCCGAAATAAGCCATACATTTTTGTATAAAATTTTTACTATGTCTCTTTTAGATTCTCGCACCAATTAATGTCAAAATTAAGTGTGAATGATAGTTCATTTGCAGCTAATTGTAAATCAATTACTTGATGTATTTATACAGACATTAAAAGTAATCAAGTCACATATACTGGTTGTTAATACACTAACTTAGGTGATTGTTCATGTTGAACAATCTAGTGTAAAAACAGCTAATGGATTATCTATTACATGTCAGAAGCGTGGCAGACCACTTGGTTCAAAAAAATATTGTTCCCCGGAAGAGGAAAATAAGAGATCATGATCTTGTTAAAATAATGGACGAGTTATAAATACACCCACATTCTCAGAATCAATAGTTCCTGTAGAAATAATAATCCCTGAAGAAACCCAAGTCCCTGAAGAGATATAAGTCCCTAAAGAGACAAAAGCTTATAAAGAGAAAAGTCAAATTATATTTATACAAAAGAAATATGGGATCATAATGAATTAGTCATCAAAAATATATTTGGGTTCACAGTAGCTACTAAAATTACAAATGATTTTGAACAATAAATTATCGATTGAATGTAGACAAATAAATGATTGGCTTCAATGGAAAAAAGTAATTCAAGCAGAATTGATTTCTTTAGCCAAACGTCAAGTATTCAGACATGTAGTCCAGACACCTAAAGATGTCAAATCTATTGGATATAAATATGTATTCATAAAGAAACGTAATAAACATAACGAGATAATTACATATAAAGCGCGCGCGAGGTTTCATGTGGAGACCTAATATTGACTATAAAGGTATTCTCATGTGATGAATACTATTACTTTTCAACTTTTAATAAGTTTGACAATATTTAAAAGACATGATATATGTCTTATGAATATTTAGGCCACTTGACACTGATATTTATGTAAAAATCTCTAAAGGATTGAAAATGCCTGAAGCATATAAATAAAATGATCGAAACTGTATTCAATCAAGTTACAACGATCTTTATACAAATTAAAACAATTTGAATGCATGTGGTATAATCATTTGAGTGAATATTTGATGAAGGAATGATACATAAATGATTCTATCTACCCATATGTATTCATTAGAAAGTCTAAATCTGGATTTGCTATTATAGTATTATATGTCAATGATATGAACTTATTTGGAACTTCTGAAGAGCTTCTAAAAATTGCTGAATATTTGAAAAGAGATTTTGAAATATTGGGAAAATTAGGTATTGTCTCGGGCTGCAGACTAAGTACAAACCTAAATATATCTTTATCCAACAGTTAAATTAAATTAAGAATCTTTTGAAGTATTCAGAAATAGATAAAGTTAACCCAATGATTTTCTGATTTATCGATCCTAAAAAGGATCTATTATGTCCTAAAGAATAAATGAAGAGATATTTGGTCCAGAAGTATCATATCTTAGTGCAATTGGTGCCTTATTATATTTAGCTCAATACATCATACCAGATATTGCATTCTCAGTAAATTTATTGGCAAGATTTATCTCTGCGCCAACTCGACAACATTGGAATGACGTCAGACATATCTTCCATTATCTTTATGGGACTAAGGATTTGGGTTTATTTTATTCAACTAAGCTAACACAAAATCCAGGTCTTATTGGTTATACTGATGTAGGATATCTCTGACCCTCATAATGCACGTTCACAAACATGGTATGTTTTTACTTATAATAACACACCAACCTTACGACGGTCTACAAAATAGTCATTTGTTACTACATCTTCCAATCATTCAGAGATACTTGTACTACATGAAGTAAGCAGAGAATGTGTATGGTTAATGTCACTTATCCATCACATTCAGAACACATGCAATTTAAACTCTGCCACAAATATTTCAACAGTAATATATGAAGTTATGTTGCTTGATGCTCCGATCGAAAATAAATACGTGGGGCCATACTGGTACGACTGAATATGCGTTAGAAAGTAATGCTGCTTAGATTGCATAAATTAGAGGATGGTACATCAAATGAGACAAAACCAATCACATCTCACCAAAATTCTTCTATACTAAAAAGCTCCAGCAGAGTGAATAAATTGATGTCAAGCAAATATGTTCAATTGATAACCTTACATACTTATTTACGAAAGCTTTACCGATAAAAACATTTGAGAAGCTTATATATAACATTGGCATGCATCGACTTAATAAATTATCTTGATGATATCTTTTGAGGGGGAGAATTTTATCAGAGAGAGGTTATTCATTGAAATCATGAACTACCATTGGATAAAAGCGCATTGTACTATTTTTCCTTCCACCAGGTTTTTATCCTACTGGGTTTTACTGACAAGGTTTTAATGAGGCAATATTAGGTCATTTATTGTAAAATTAAAGTGATGAGTCCAGAGTGTTATAAATAAGTTGGTCCCTCACTTTTATTTTATATTTTAGTTTATCCCACATTACTTAGGGATAATAATTTTAACCTAACCCCTTTCTATAAATAGAGAGCAACTCTTGTAAAACTAATTCATTCATAAACAAGAAGAAAAACCTGCAGCTTTCAAGGTATCATCTCTTCATTTTTTTTCCTCATATTTTGTAACAGTTATAACCAATATTAAGAAACAAATAAACCAGATCACATTTTTGACCCGGTGGAAACTCTTTAAGATAAATGTATTCACGGTCCAAGTCATGGGTTCGAGACTCAAGTGCGGTGTATTTCTTAAATTTTGTTTTTTAAAAATTTTTGATAGATTTTATCCTATAATAAATTTGTCATAAAGTTTATGATAGATAAAATTTCTTTCATAAAACATTCACAATAATTCGCGATAGAATATATTCTATCATAAGTCCGTCATAAAATTTCGTGATAAAATATATTATATCATAATTCTATCACAAACTTTCGTGATAGATAAAATTTTGTCATAAGTCCGTCATAAATATTTTGATATAAAATATTATCATTAGCCTCTATATGTCAGGGTTTCTAGCAGATACAGTAGCCATGTGCACATGTAGTTTCAGGACTAGGGGACGATGCTACATGACACCCTTAGATCCTGGTTTCAGGGCTAGGATGACAACATTGATTAGCGCCCCTGAATCTAGTTCAATAACTTAGGGGATATCGATACGTAATTCCCTAAGGCACTAGTTTAGGACTATGGAGGGATGGCGATACGTATGCCTCTATGCATTAGGTTTTATATAGATTTTCCAGTTACTTGAGATTTCAGATTTTCACACCATGATTTCCAAACAGATTTTTGAGAATAAACCAAGTTTATGTTTTTATGAATTCAAGTTTTCCATAGATTTTTCAGTTACTTGAGATTTCAGATTTTCACATCAAGATTTCCTCATAGATTTTTAAGTATGAACCAAGTTTATATTTTTATGAGTTCAGAAGCAGTTTTTACAACACTGTTGATTTTAATACCGATTTTCATATATGAATTTCATGCTTTCATAACTAATTACATTCTTAAGAGTAATGCATCTTAGTCATGTTACATTACAACTTCAGCTATTCATGTCATGCTTCCCGATAGTCATGTTTAGTTCCTGTAGAACGATGATTTAGGTCATGCAGGTTCATTTCATGTAGTGTAGAACAAATTATTCAAATTCGGGTTAGCATATATCATTTTAGCTCATGATAGTTTATGTCACTTTCAAGATCAATCATTTTCAGTGCATGTCAGAAATTAGGTTAGATAAATCATGTCATTTTTAGGCTCGTGGATTGCAGTTCATGTAGTTATTCTCAGATTTCATAATTCATGCACAGGTTAGATTATAATTAAGCCACCACGGGTTTGAGATGACTTTTGCCATGGGTCTAAGTGGTTTGATTATAGCATGCATTAGTTTCATGATCACGATCCAAATGCAGTTTTTAGTCTATACATGTCTGGTTCAGTTTTTAAGTCCATCCATTCCAAGTTCAGGTAGTTAGACCTGTATTCCGGTTCAAGTAGTTAAGCACAGTTTATGCCTATTCAGCTTAGAGATTCAGGACATGTATTTTCATGCTATTATTCAAGTTAACTCATGCACCATCAGTTAATGTCTTCAGAAATAACGCATGTATGTTAGTTAGTATGAAAATTCAAATCACATATTTACAAATCAGAGAGGCATATATGGTTAATGTATTTCATGTTCAGTGTATGAATTTCAGTTTAGCATTCATGTTTAACTCAAGCATATTCAGTTTAAGTGTTTAACGCTTAGTCATGTGGGTTCAATTTAATTTACAGATTCAACACATGCACTTTCAATTCAGGTAACTCTAGAATAAGTTAGTTAAGATTAAGTCATGTTCGGTAGGCAGCTTTCGGTTGAGGTAGATCTAGTATAGGTCATGTAGATTTCAGAATCAGGTTCAATTTATATAATTTCAGGTCAGATTACTTCGGATCAGCCCACATTAGCAGATTATGAAGTCAATTGCTAGTTCTCTGTTCAGACAACTCATTATAGTTCATGCAGACTCAAGTTAGCTTACAACATATAGGCCATGATAGAAAGCATATTATTTACTCTATAAGAGCTCCAGGTCATGTTCAAGGCAACCAGCTCAGAATAGTAAAACTAGGTTCAGTCATGTACCATGTTATCAGTTAGATTAAGTTCTAGATCTTTATGTCACGTATTCAGATTTCAATTTCCTCTTTGGATTCCCAGCTTATTATTTATGTTGTAATGATTCAGTATTTTAACACTCTCTTGTACCATGTTTCAGTTTAATCATTTATTTCACTTAAAATTATTTTATTGGCCCTCCAGTATTCACTCACCAGGTTTTTCAAAAGACCTAACCCACCCAAATTTCTAGTTGTTTTGCAAGCCACAAGTTTAGGCATTGCTTGGAGGAGACGCGACCCAACGGTAGTCATTACATAACTCGGGCATCAGTTCAGAGTCGAGCCCAGTCATCAGTGTCAGATGAAGTCAAGAGAGGCTATAAGGCATTGTATATGTGTCAAGTATTATGTCAGTTGTATGTGGATTTTTATGTGTGTTCAAATTTGTGATATGAAATATATAAGTTTTTAGGTTTATGATGTATATGTGTATATGATTGTGTGTCATGAGTCAGTCATTTCAGTACAGCCAACAATGTATATCAAGGGATACCGGGATGTGATAAGTTGGTATCAGAGTAGAGGTTTAGGTGTAGTGACTGTTGCGATTCCGCTGACTCCACATAAGTCCTCTCACTTAGTTACATAGCATTGTTGCATTTCTCGTGATAATGGATACCACTAGCTTTACAGACATGATAACATCATAAGTAACATATAATACATGATAGTTTAGTTACAAAGTTTACACGCAGATTAGGATTCAGGATGAATCCATTCTAAAAGGGGTGAATGTAATATCCCGATCAGACCGGTCATACCCGGAACAGTAAATTATCATGCATAACATCTTAGAACTCATAAAATAATATTTAAATAGGTTTCGCATCTCAGGAATCTCGTCCAGAGGTCCCGGACAAGTTTTTAGATTCAGCACAATTACTATTCATCTGAGTCAACAGAAAACTCTTCCATATTTTAGCCCTAACGTTTTTATTCGAACTCTGATTGTTTTTATATTTTATACTATGGGAAAGGTCAGACCAAGCCCTACAATTTACCTATTTGATAGTTTCCCAAATTCGGAGCAGAACTAAGTCCAAAATCACCATTTATGCTCATGATTTTGCCACTTGGCATCATTTTAACCATTTATTTCTCAACAAAAATCAGCCCATAGTATAAATATGAGACACTATTCACTCATCCCTAAAAAATGAGGAAAAAACGTGAAGGGGAGAGCTTCCTCACGCCATTTTAATCTTCAAGTTCTTCTCCATTTCTCAAGCCAAAGTTGAAGGATCCTAGCTCATTCCTCATACATGTTCAATAGTAACTGCACAAGATTCTATGGAAATATTTGGGTACGCTAGTGAAGGAGCGTCAGTGGATGCTATCTTTTCATTTTGTTACTCTATGGTTTATGTTATATTTGATTCTATCTCAAATCTTGTGCGATCAGCTTCTTGTACTAAGTTTATAATTTCTCTTATGCCTTCAACCATGTTAATTTAGCTTAAGTTATTTGATATCGTTCATGTCTTTAGTTTATAACTTCAGTTTTGATATTTGTTTTATGTATTCTAGTTATGTAAGCATTCCAGTTTTTAGTTCATATGTCAGTCTATGCATCACAACTTAGATATTCAATTCTTAGTTTTAAAGTTCAGCTATGCCAAGTCTTTCACATATATGTCCCATGTCGCAACATGCAATAGTTTTAGTTCTTCATAATTCACAGTTCATTTATAGACTTGCAGTTCAAGAATTCAGCATCTCCGCTAGTTGTGTTCTCAAATTTGACCTATCAGTCTCAAGCTAGTCATGAATCATACATGTTCGTTTTCAGAACTCATTTTTCAGTTCTCAAGATTATGACACGTTATTATGCTTTTGATATTTTGAAATGAGTTATTTTATAATTTTCTTTATAGATTGGGGGAAAAACCCTATCTCAAAGACTTTGGAATTGATGGACTATGGAATCGACGAATACAGTAGACATGTGTACATGTAGTTTCATGACTAAGGGGATGGTGTTACATGATGCCTATAGATCATAGTTTTAGGGCTAGGATGACATCATCGATTAGCTCTCATGACTCTAGTTCAGTAACTTAGGGTACGACGATACGTAACACCTCAAGGCACTAGTTTAGGCGTATGAGGAGATGACGATACATAATGCCTCCATGCATCAGGTTTTCTACTAGTTACAGCAGACATGTACACAAGTAGTTTCAAGACTAGGGGATGGTGCTATATGATGCCCCTAGATCCTAGTTTCATGACCATGATGACAACATCAATTAGTTCTCCTGAATCTAGTTTAATGACTTGGGGGGCGGTGATACATAACACCCCAATGCACTATGTTAGGCATATGAGGGGGGTGGCAATACTTAACGCCTCCATACGTCAGATTTTCTATCATATACAGCAGCCATGTGCACATGTAGTTTCAAAACGAGGGGGCGATGCTACATGACGCCCTTAAATCCTATTTTCAAGGCCAAGATGACAACATCGATTAGCTCTCATGACTCTAGTTCAGTGACTTGAAGGAAGACGAGACGTAATGCCCCAAGGCACTAGTTTAGGCGTATGGGGGGACAGCGATACGTAATGCCTCCATGTGTCAGGTTTTCTACCAGATATAGCAGCCATATGCACATGTAGTTTCAGGACTCGAGGAAGGTGCTACATGACACCCTTAGATCCTAGTTTCAGGGCTAAGATGACAGTATTTATTAGCGCTCCTGACTCTAGTTCAATGACTTGGGGAACGATGATACGTAACGCCCCAAGGCACTAGTTTAAGCGTATGTAAGGACGACGATACATAACACCCCAATGCACTAGTTTAGGGGTATAGGGGGACGGTGATACGTAATGCCTCCATGCATCAGGTTTTCTATAGATTTTCCAGTTACTTGAGATTTCAAATTTTCACCCGATGATTTCCACACAGATTCTTGAGAATGAACCTAGTTTATGTTTTTATGAATTCATGTTTTCCACAGATTTTCCAGTTACTTAAGATTTCAGATTTTCACATCGAGATTTCCTTATAGATTTTTGAGAATGAACCAAGTTTATATTTTTATGAGTTCATAAGCAATTTTTATAACACTGTTGATTTTAATACCGATTTATTGATATGAATTTCTTGCTTTCATAAATAATTACATTATTAAGAGTAATGCATCCATGTCATGTTACATTACAACTTCAGCTATGCTTGTCATGCTTCCTGATATCATGTTTAGTTCATGTAGAATGAAGATTTAGGTCATGCAGGTTCGGTTCATGTAATGCAGAACATGTCATTTAAATTCGGGTTAGCATATAGCATTTTAGCTCATGATAGTTTCGGTCACTTTCAAGATCAGTCATTTTCAGTGCATGTCAGAAATCAGGTTAGGTATTTCATTTCAGTTTTAGGCTCGTGGGTTACAGTTCATGTAGTTATTCATAGATTTCATGATTCATGCACAATTTAGATTAGAACCAAGCCACTACGGGTTTGAGATGGCTTTTTCCATGAGTATGGGTGGTTTGGAGATTGACAGACTTATTTCTTGTATTGTACTTGCTCCCTTATCAGCAAATGCGAGTGACATCAAAACATGCATCCAGATGATTCAGCAGTCAGTACAGTTTGGGGGAAATGCAACTGAAGATCCTAATGCCCACATCAGTAACTTCCTGGAAGTTTGCGGCACTTTCAACTACAACAGAGCATCATAAGAAGCAATGAGAGTGCGAGTTTATCCGTATTCCTAGAAAGACAGAGCTAAAGCTTGGCTACATTCGTTACCAGCAGGTTCCATCACAACTTGGAACACTCTAGCCACCAAATTCCTTGCAAAGTACTTTCCACCAGCCAGAACTGCAAAGTTAAGGAATGACATCACATCATTCGTGGAACAAGATTCAGAATCCCTTTGCGAAGCTTGGGAAAGATTCAAAGATTTACTCTGAAAATGTCCTTATTCTGAGATCGCAAAGTGGCTACAAGTCCAAACCTTCTACAATGGACTTTCTGGACTAATGAGAACCATAATTGATTCTGATGCTGGAGGAGCTTTAATGGCAAAAGGAGAAGATCAAGTCTGGGACTTAATCGAGGAAATGGCTAACAACAATTCATTGTGGCCAACAGACGGGAGCATGATTCAAAGAATTACAGGAATTTATGAAGTTGGAGCAAACACAACAACGAATACTAGGCTGGATCAGATATGCAAATGTCTAGAAACACTTAGCACACAAGTTGTGAACATCGCTGGAACCACAAGTTCACCATATGGAGGAGCACCAGAACTAATTCAACATAAAGAAATGGTGAACTACGTCAACAATTTCAACAAACATGGGAATAATCCATATTCCAACACCTACAACCCAGGGTGGATGAATCATCCCAATTTTTCATGGAGCAACAATTCAGGGCAAATGAACAACCCACCACCCGGATTCCAGCAGAAAAACAAAGGCCATGAGTATGACAAAGAACCAGGAATAATAGAAGTGCTGGCACAATTAAAAAAAAAATACGATGCTTTAGCAGATATGGTTCAAAATCAAGTGGCATTGAATCAAAGTCATTTAGCTTATATCAAAGCACTGGAGAATCAAATGGGATAACTGGCCAATGCTCAGAGTTACAGACCGCCAGGTAATCTTCCCAGCAATATAGAACCAAATCCAAGGAACATAGGGAAGGAGCAGTGTCATGCCATCATGTTAAAAAACGATGCTGAAATCAACAAAGATGTTGGAGCCAAAACAACTGCTGAGGAAGTTCCAAATGAAACAAAGCAATAGATGGAGGAAAAAGAAGCAAAGGAAAAAGAACAGATCACTCCACCTCCACATTTTCCTCAGCGTCTTCAGAAAAACAAACTGGACAAGTAGTTTGCTCGTTTCCTGGAGGTGTTAAAAAAGCTGCACATCAATATTCCATTTGCAGAAGCCTTGGAACAAATGGCCAGCTATGTAAAATTCATGAAAGACATTCTTTCACGAAAGTGAAAATTGGGAGATTATAAGACAGTAGCATTGACAGAAGAATGCAGCGCCATCATTCAGAGGAAGCTTCCCTAAAGTTGAAAGATCCTGGCAGTTTCACCATTCCTTGCATCATAAGAGAACATAACTTTGGTAGGGCTTTATATGATTTAGGTGCGGGTGTTAACTTGATGCCTTTTTCTATTTTCAGGAAACTGCAGATTGGATAAACAATGCCCACTTCAGTCTCTCTGCAACTTGCTGATAGAACACTCGTATTTCCGAGAGGCGTAATTGAGGATGTGCTGGTCAAAGTTGACAAATTCATTTTCCCGATAGATTTTATTGTCCTTGATATGGAGGAAGACGCAGACGTGCCAATCATCCTTGGGAGATCGTTCTTGGCTACAGGTCAAACCATTATTGATGTACAAAAAGAAGAATTAACCATGAGGGTACATGACCAAGAAGTAACATTCAATGTTTTCAAGGCCATGAATTTCCCAGATAATGAAAAGAAGGAGGAATGTTTCAGACTTGATGTGATACATAGTACCATTCAGAACTCCAATGCAATGCAAAGTTCTATTGACAAACTTAAAACATGTGAATTGCTTGTGGAGCCTGAAGATAAAACGTCTTTTGCACTAAAAAAGCCAATTCTTACACTACAAGCAACATAAGAGAAAAAGTTCCATCAGCTCAATGAATTGGAGGAATTTCACAATCAGCCTTTTGAGGATGCCAAATTGTACAAAGAAAAGTCGAAGAAGAGACATGATGAGAAGTTAGTGCGCATACAACTGGAACCAGGGCAGAAGGTACTGTTAAACAAATCAAGGGTGAAATTCTTCCCATGTAAGCCAAAATCATGGTGGTCAGGTCTATTTGTGATCACCAAGGTTTTACCAGACAGAGCCGTTGAGATACATGATCTCGACTCCAACAAAACATTCAAGGTTAAAAACAAGCGTGTCAAGCACTACTGGGGAGAATCATTTGAGCAACAAAAAGAAAGTGTCACACTTTCAGATCCAGCCTAACGTTCGAGAAGTCACGTCTAGCTGACGACGTTAAACTTAGCGCTCGCAGGGAGGCAACCCATGCAATTTGTGTATATATTGTGATTTGGTGTGATTTCATTTTGTGTGTTTAGTTTTCGCAGGTTAATTCATTTCAAGATGGAAGAAGTTCTCGCAAATCTTCACAAGTAATTTCCTTCTCTCCCTAAAAAATCTCTGATGAAAGTCTACAAAGCTCACTTGGAACGGATGAGACTACTGATGATCAAAGGTATTCCTACTGACATTCGTTGGATTATTGAAGCACGGGTCCGATTGGTAGGTGAGTCTTCTGACTCTTTTATTTCACATCTGCCTGGTTTAGGAAGGAGCACCTATGCTAAAAAGAGAAGAGCCAAAATAATGTGTGTTTGTTATAAATATGCTCGTATGTTTTATGATACTCGTTGTCGTTCTTTAGGAATGGTGTCTGATAACCGTGAAGATAAGATTAATTTCATTAGGGATGGCTTAAGTAAAGAGTCTTTGGATGATATATCTAAAACTCTTGAGATGCATTCCAGTGGATATGTGTATCACGAAATTCGTGTGTTATATGCACAATTCCAAAAAGAAAGACAACAGTTAAGTCTCGGGAATCTGACTCAAAAAGACCATGTTTGCCAATTTATAAGAAAATTGGATGGGAAGCTTGTCCCTGACGCATAGACGTCAATTAAGCTGTAAATAATTGTAAATATTATATCTCTTTATCTTTTCCTAATAATTGTAATTTGTTTTGTTCTTTT